>JAQGAD010000330.1:0-45562 GCA_034696625.1 Isotomurus palustris | reverse complement strand
GAAATATTCTAATGATCTTCTAGATCTTGGTAAATAGAATGACGACCCCATCAATTATAAGTTCATGGCAGTCAATATTGCCCTCTTAATGTTCCTTACGCACTGCGAGATAAATGCAAAAGTACCTATTAAAACGACTACGAGTGGTAGTTAACAGATAAATATAAGTAATCTGAACTAACTGAATGAGCTTGAGGTCTAATCGTCGTCCTCTGATTTTGCCTCAAGAAAAATATCTGCAAAGAGACACTTATAATAAGCCTGCGGTTCCATCGATTTAACTGTAATCGTAATCTAATTTAACCTATCTGGCGACGATGTGAATGCTCACACACTTGACTTTTCTCACTCAGCAATTTCTTGGGATGTATGGATGGGCATAAAATTCATATCACGCTTTAGTGTTTGCAAACTAACTTAGCACTCCATGAAATGAGGTTAATTATCAGTTGTAATGAGAACCATCAACTCTGTTTAGTCTTTATCGCCGGAAGAAATATGTAAGGATATTAAACAGACTTGTCTCTGAAAATTTGGTTACCTCGTATTTTGTCCCCTTTCAACTGACACAGCGTCACTGAAACCATAAAAGAGGTCAGCTAGCGAGGAGCCAAGATAAGAGAATGTTTAACCATTAATTTCTGTCATTACATCGTATATTATGCACAACTCTTCATTTATTTTGTTTATTTTAATGAAGAAGCAAGTATAAATGAGGAAAGTGCATTTAAACCTACAAATAAGCAAACACGGATGAATATTTTATATGAAGCAAGTTACAGAGAAATCCACAACTCTGCGGCGATTCTGTCCTCGATATGCATTTTGCATCAGGACCACCACAAAGGACACACAAGCAACCGATGAGTGGACTTTCCCTTAAGGGAATTTAGATACGAGCAACTTTAAAATATTCATCACTTCACTATTTCAAAAGGAATGGAATAAAGCGTTGAACCTTTAGAGAATTTTAGTTTTAGTGTTTTAGTATTTCCAGCGATAACCTTGTGAAATGGGCACTTGGAAAGTAATGAAACTCAGATCTTCTCCGAACAGATTTGCCGTATAAAAAATCTCTCCCTTTCGATCACCATCACTTCCCTGTTTTCGAACAAGCACCAAAATTCACACAGAGAGAGACGAGCTCCGGAATTCTCTCACACTTCTCAGACTTCTCTACTTGTTAAACGAAATTGACTGTTGTCTACTGAAGTATGCAGCTAACTTTTAGAATCTGAGTATTAAAAGGGAATTCCTCTTTGATATCGAATCGACATCCAATTCAAAGACACATTTAACATTCATTCACGGGCAAGAAGTGTACTAAAGTGTGCATAGTTAGAACTTAGAAGAGAGCTCCTAGCATCATCCACCGTGCTAAACGTAATCGAACCGAACTCACGCGTGCAGGGGAAAGTTGTCTTCGTCTATCGTTTTGTTGTATCTTTCTCTGTGGGATCTCCAGTGGCTTTCTCTTGGAGGCAACAAAGCATCTAAAGCAATAAACGTGGTGGTGGTAGTGGTGGAAGGGTGACAAAATGAAATTTATGATCCATGAACCCATGCCACTCTCACGTACTTCAACTCCAATATAATCCAACACTTCTCACTAAACCGTCCACATCCTCTTCCTCCACCCTCACACTATTCCTCCATCCCACCAATAAAACATCCTCATCTCCTTTTTACTATTTATTTTATCGACTCATCTTTTATGAACTTTTCAAAACTCCTTTAAAATGTCATTTCTTACAAAGCACAAAATGTTCTCTCTACAATATCTCTGTCATCGGATTTCTACCTCACTCACAATCCAGCAGAACTTTCGTCTAAAGGTCTCCACACAAGTCCACAAAGTTAAACCCCTTTTTATAATTGCCCTATGTACGTCCTTGCGACATCCAGGTTCACAGTTCACACATCGCAAGTTCCTTCTTCCACAGATGTTTCAATAACGAGCGGCAGAAAAAATGCTAACGAGGTTTATTACACAAAGCAGCACAGGGGAAGTAAAATCTGCACCCATCCAAATCCTTTTTGATTAATTCAAAACAACCTCAGTACTCATTACTCATTCATACGAAAGTTTACGGAGATCTTAACTAAGTGTATTATTCCGGGTGGTTGGTCGAGTTTCACGGATGTTGGGTGAATACGGAATTCTCAAAAACGAAAGTCAACCTACGCAGCCCGTTCCCCCTTTAGTTCTCTCTCTACTCTTTCACCGTGTAAAATATCTATAATGATATAAAAGCAGGCAGAACGGTTGTATATTATAGTTTCTACCTTCCTCCATTCTAAAAGAATGAAGTTTCCAATCTTCTTCTGCAGTCCTGGACAATCCTCTTTCCTCTCCTTTCCATCTCTAAACTTTTATAATAACATCTTCATCATCATTCACTTTGAGTTGCATGCAACGGAGAAAGTATTTTTGGCTCTGAAAGTCTTCACGAAGGAAATAGATCTCCTCGAGGCTTTAAGCTCCTGCCGTATCGGTTGGATGCGCTGGATATTTCCATCTCACTTTCACAAACTCTACTGCTGCCAGTAAAGTAATGCTGCCATTCTCACGCTCACTTGCCGCATCGTGATCTCATTCTAAAGATCCTTGTATGATAGATTTCCTTCGGAATTGCAAACTCGACTGTGTACTCCTCTTTCAACGATAGTGCAATGATAATAATGGTACTCTCAGCCTCTGCTATCGTCTTTTCTTAATGCGTTTTCACAGTTGGGTAGTTAGATAGACACCCTCAATAAAACCTCAAGGGGTAAGACGAACCGCACTATAAAGGTTTCTTCAAAAAACCCTAAAGCGTCTTTGAAAATTTTATTGCATTTTTTACAACTACTTTCTTGCTACGATTCATTTTAAACTGCAGTTTAACTTGATTTTTTTTCTCCTTGCGCCTTGTAGCAAAGAAAGCATGGGAGAGACAAAATATTACATTAGACCAAATCGATTCATAGAATTAAAGACTTCAATGCACTCAATCGGAGGAACTCTCCACAAAAAATAAAATCAGTTTTCAGATGTCAAAGAAATCTCGAGTTCTTGAGTCGAATGAAAAATGTACGACTTCTTGTAAGCAGGCTTTAAAATTTCTTTTGTGTCACAAAACTACACACAATTTCCATCAAGGGTTTCCTCTTTCCTTCTTCCTCGCTGGACTCTCCGACTCTCGACAATTTCTTGCTTTCAAAGCTTGACTTGCATCATTTTTTCTCCAGTTGATTTCTATTCTTTCCATTCCTCTTCACTTCTTTCCTTTCCTGCGTTTCCGGATTCTCAATTCGTAGAGAAAGCAAAAGAGAAAGCTTAGGAAAAAGTCTTTCTAAATTATTCCTACGCAGCAACTATACGTCAAAATATTGCTGATTCGAAGGTTCTCAGATGATTCCAAATATCAGCAAGACGAGGCTTATGAATCCCTCCATGTGATGAGTTTGTACAAACGGCTTAAATTAACTTTCCCTTTCGTCAATACTTCTTCTTCTTCACGCTTATTGTGTAGGAGGGCTGCGTGATTCATTCATGAGTAAATTCGTATACATCTTTTTCCTCACAGCAAGAAGTCTGCCAAGAAACGAAAGAAACTCTTTTTCTTCTTGTTAGGTTGATGTCACGTATTGATTCTGGATTTGTTACTGTCAACATCCATCCTTGTGCTCTGCCGTGTCTGCACAACTTTCTTTTCTTCAACTGAGCTTAAGCAAATCTTCCTAATATCCGAAGAAGTTTAGTCTCAGCTGGCGTAGGACAGCAACTATCGTTCTTTTTTTATTTTTACATCCAGCCTCCCATTGTGTCTCTCTCCTTTCTCTGAGCAATCTCACCAAGTGCCTATATACTTTACTTCAATCCGGATTGCTTGTGGCATCCGATCGGCCTTCGCCCTTGAGAACACAAATTGAATTTGGAATCATTGAGACTTCTGTACACCAGTGTGTCTCCCTAAAGGCAGTGAACACAAAGTCCTACCATCCATATCCGACCCTGCTTTCATACTTCTCCTTCTGTATACATTTTCATTGATTACTCTAAGAGAAGGAAGTGAATTGCTGCTACTAATATTGGTAATAGAACTGATCTCTCACTAAAGAGTAAAGCAAGTCGATACTCCGGGTCATTCGTGGCACGTGTTGGTCTTGTACTTGAAAAATACACAAAACTTTCTCCAGATCCACTCCCACTACTCTTTGTCTGTGCAATCCTTTAATGAAAAAGTTTCTGGAAGGGAATGAGAGAGAGACATTAGTCTTCCGGATTCATGTTAATCTGGAATTGGGGTTGCTTGTGTTTGTCTTGCAAACTGAGGTCGTGGAATTGTAAAGAATAATCTTCTCTGGATTGAATTGAGGGTAATCGGGTATTGCGTTCCTCACAATATGGAGAGCTCAACAGTTGCCTACTTACTGCAATATATTAAGTCTTATTTTGTTGCCCGATGTTTTCTCCCCCAATTGTGATCCCCGTTTCGAAGCTTCTGGGAGAGAACGATTACTGGGATAGAATCTTATCATAAACCGTATCGGCAATCAATTATTCCAGGTATTTGAACATGAAAAGCCAAGCTCCTTTTCCACTTACCGCACTCTCTGACATATTGCCGATAAATAGAGCTTTTTACGGCACAATTTATGAGAACTTTTACACACCCTAACAAATAACAAAACAACGGCATGAATAAAGACTTCGCAGCCCAAATCTGGATTATTGCAGAATCCAGAAGATGAACTCTTTAAGCTGAGGCAGTGCCTAGCTCATAAATGTCATTGTGTAATTCACGTTCTAAACGAGAGTGGGTTGCAACACTTGCTGCCCACATCTACAAGCTACGATAATCATAATGACTAATGCGGGTCGTAGTTTTTGCTAGTTGATTGACCTTAGCTTCTATCAATAACAAATTTACTGCCCGATTTATTTCGCAATCTTTAGTGTTTCGATATTTGTGAACCCAGCATGACTCACTTAAAGGCTGCCTGGCATACTCTGCCATATGCAAATTCATTCGCTTGATGAAATCAAATTTTGAATCATGAGTTAATTCTTTGAATTGCTACTATAAATATTGATATTGCACTTAGGTCAACTCAACTGCGTTTATATGTAGCTGAGGAATCAACCGAGATCAAAGATTACCGAAATTAGCTATTTCAAAATAAAACAGTAGGCAATTTGTATGTACTATTTCACTTCATATTATAGAGTTTTAATATTTTACGTAGTTCGGACTCTTAGAGTTCACCTGAAAATTAAACGAAAAATCAAACAGACTAGAAATGTATTGCACACTATTTACTTGTGCTGTGAAAAAAATCATTTCACTCGCTCATCCACATCCCAATTTCCCAATCTTTCCCTTAGCCTGCTTTTGACCTCCTACCGTGCAAGTCGATTCGTTTTTGGACAACTCGAAGTTGGAATTTATCCTGAGGCCATATTTACTAGATCTAAATTGCAGATTGAATATTGAATGTTAAAGTTCATTTTTTGCACCATACGAAAAATATTTTACTCTCACGCTGATGTAGAGGGTTGTCCCATTTTTCCTATTCCATATTCCATTGCATCAATTTATCATTTCTTCATGCTGAAACGATTTGATTTTGTATAGGAATATCCTCCCTCCGAGTATTTCATCAACTAAAGTTGGTTTGCACAACCACCGAAGCATATGAGAGGATGTCATGTATGCAATGTTACGTAAGAGAAGCAAGATCCAAGAACTCTTCTCAATTGAAGAGACTTGTTTGCCCTGAAATAACAAAATCATTTCCTTGTACGTCAAAATGCTTCAGATGTAGAAAAATAAATCTCCATCCTATACTATTCCAGGTTGGCTCTATACTTTATTTTCCTAGCCAGGAAATCAATTCTTGAATTCTCTTCAACTCTTTTATAAAAAAATTCCTTCTAAAAATCTCAAATTGCACTCAATCTTCCTAACCTGAAAACAGAACGCCCATGATGAAAGATTAAACAGAGACTTAAACTTTATACGAAAATGACAGGAGGGACACATAAATACAAACGCCTCCAAAGATTCCTTTGAGTAGAGGAGAGTAATATTCGTCTCATCGTCTCCGTTAACAAAGCTTTGTGTCTCGGGAGACTCTAAAGGGAAAACATGAAGAAGAGAGAGAGAGTAGAAGTGTACATAAATGATAGGCAGAAAACAAGAGCATTTTCATACTTGAATGAATAACTCGGAGGGTCTTTGAAAAATACCGAGGAAAGTGTGAGAGACAGACAGTACAAGGAATAAGGATGCGGGGAAGTGAAGAAGAGAGAGGGAAAGATAGGGATCGTCGGATCGATGAGATTTCCGAAAAAGGAAACTACCCTGGAGTGAAACCAAATAGCAAACCCACGACGGTGTAATCCTACCAGCCAAAAGAAAGGAAGGAAGGAAAAGCACAGTCATACGGGGAGCGCAGTCTCCCTCTCCTTCAGCCCATATGCTCCTCTAATGTTCTCCACCAAATTCTGAATGCCACACGAATAGATGAGACCTAAGAGTCTCATTTTACACTTTACTTTATTACACCGTTATTAAAATGCATTTGGGCCACACGAGGAAGACCCCAAGACGTATGGATGGGGGAGTCTCCACTTTTCTTCTTCTTTCAACTCGGATTTGTGCTTTCCCTGCTTTCTCCTCACACAGACACACAATGTAAGAACGATGATGATGAGACTTTCGATCTCTCCAACTTTCTTTACGAATACAATTACCCTATGAAACCTATCTCTACTAATGGGACTCACAAGAACAGACTTGTTGTTTGTCCTAGCAGCGAGCATGAAAAGAAATTGATTAAAGACCAAGAAGGTCTGGGAGAAAGAAGAGACTTCCAAAGAAGATATCATAGCACACACACGCGTGTACATATCTGTAATCTGTATATATATATGTAGGATAGAAAGTATAGAAGGGTTGATTGAATGAAGTTAATAAAGAGGATGGGATAAATATAAACGACAAAAAGTTGTTTCTCTTTTACCCTAAGAGGATGCAGTAACGAGAAGAGAGTCACTGAGTGTGTATGTGTGTTGTGTGGGTGCAGTCGTGTAGTCATAAAGCTCGAAGGGCCAAATGGAGTAAGGATGTGAAAGCATTTTGGGATTCTATTTTGCTCGAAGGAAGAAGACAAAACATCGGGTAATTTCCTAAATTGACCTAGCAGAGTGGACAATAGAGCTCGAAGCAATAAAAGAAAAGAGAGTGAAAGGAAAAGGATGATAAAAGGAAGCTAAAAACACGTACATGACGCAACCAGCTACAACAGGGAAAAGAGCACAAGATCTCTGTTCACCATGCAGACGCATAGAATGTAAGGATCTTTTAGAAACCTAATGGGTTTAAAACTCGAGTCTTGTCTGAAAAAGCACACACACATACATTCACTCACACGTACACATCCCACATTTACGTTCATTTCCAGCACATGTGGGTGCATATGGAGGAGGATGTTCCAAGTTCCAATGTTCAATAGTTCAGTGCAGCATCAGGCTCAGGGACTCAGAAACTCTCTCACACTGCTGTGTGGGAGTAGTAGCATCATTATTATGCTCATCCAAGTGAGATACGTGCCAAGCCAAGGCAGAAATTATTGTCAAGGAGTGGGGAACACAGCGAAAGGAGAAAGCACGGAACACTCACAGTGAATCTGTCTTGTTCAAAAGTTCAGACGATTTTTTATGCATCCCGCATCACTCTAAGCAAAAGATGATTACTCTACTTCTCTTCCCGAAAAAAGGTTGTCGAATGATTTTAAGAAATAAGAACAACCCATGAACGGGAGTGACTGATTGTTGTGAATTCTTTTCATTCGGAATTGACGTAGGCAAATAGTTTTTCTGGGAAAGAGAGATCCTTGAAATTCTCACAAGAGAAAGTAGAAAGGAGCAAAGCCGAGGAGAGTTAGACTATCCAATACTCAGAGCGAATCTTTGATGCAGCGTACTGTGTTCCACATCACCGTGCTTTCTACCCCGGCAGACTTTCCCACACACACACACACACATATATATACACATTTACAGTTTCAGGTTTTAGATAACTCTTGAAGAATACTCGTCTATCGTCTTGTACTGTAGTCGCGGTGGTAGCAAAGTAGCAACGTGGGCTTACAAGGACACTAACTGTGTGTGTGTGTGTGCCTTCGCCTTCATCCTTCATGGCTCTACTTGTACCAGCACGTAGCTCTTGTTTGAAGTCTCCTCTTGTTCCACAGATCCTCTTGATATAAAAGGAATCCTTATCGATCTCCACGAGAAGACTGCAAAGCGGAGTGTTCTTATCAAATGATATGATGGTGCATGTAACTCAGGCAGTACGGGTGCAAAGTATCTCTCCATAGCTTTTTCCTCGTAGGGTCAGAATAGCTGAGAGTGGGTGGGTGTCTAACTAGAACTTCTTCTAGCATGATGGGTACATATTTGGTATTTGGTAGTGGTGGTGTTAGTCCTTCGCTCAAGATACACTTTTGTTGTTACCGTGATCGGGTTCATCCATCTCGAAGTTTGTCCCTGGCCTTTTCCTCCATTCTATTTGAGTAATTGAAGCCTCGGAAGGAACTTGAGCACTGTGAAATGCTCAAGGACCACTTGTTTACCCAACCCAACCTCGTTACTTTCACCTCGTACCATTTGCTCCTACAGGAGAAGTAATAAATACGAAACAACTCCATGACTTGTGTTAGAACATTATGAGAGTGGATTCAAACGGAAGATGTATTTTACCTTCACGAGGATACACTGCGAGGTTCACGCTTCCACTGCATGATGAATCTCATGTGTGTGTAGGTATAATCAATGTAAGTACGGAGTTACGGTTCATACGCTCCGGTTGCTTATGATATCTCGTTTCTCTAAACAGGTGTGAAGCGAACCAGCTTGTCATCATCTGGTTAGAGGAGAAAGTAACTTTTACAACGGAATATAAAATGTCAGACAGTCAAGGTCTTGCGGGACTCGTTTATAAATACGAAATGAACAAGATGTTGTTTCTTCCTTCCGTTCATTCTTTCCAGTTAAAATGTGAGATGAAAATAAAAATTATTCATGTACACACAACTTTTATTTAACTTTTATACATTCAACATTCCCCTTCCCACCTTTCGGGTGGAGTAACTCCAAGTAAATCATTTCCCGAGAAGTTTTCAAGTGTGAGAAAGTAAAGTTTCTTTAGTAGTGTAACACCTATAAACTTGGGTAGTTCCACTAGTTTCGCTAGTTTGGTCTTTCGTTTCTCTCTCTCTCTCTCTCTACTTTTCTCTCTGTGCGAAATGAAAGGATTTTATTTACAGAAAGATGACAGGAGTGTAAAAAGGAAAAATAATATCTGTCCCTCGTGTCTATTCAATGTGCCTGTAAAAGTTAGTCTTTCCATCTCTCAATCTACACGTGTATTATGATTAAGACTCGTCTGTGAGTTGGCGTAGATAGGAGGTAGCTAGAGACTGTGATAATAATAACGTGAGTTTTGTCTTATCTAAAAGGGAAAAGTTTCGAGGCTCTTGAAACTTCTGGGACTTTGAGTTAGGTCGTTCTTTTGCCCTCGTTCATTTGATCTAAGGATGAGAGATAGAGATGCACGTGTAATAGCTTTTTGCATTGGATCCAGGCTAATAGGTTCTTCCATATTTCCATGTGTTAGGATCTGGAGTCTCTTTGCGTGATTGCATTATTCACGTTTCAAAGATTACGAGTGAAAGAATAAGTTAGGGAATGATGAGTTGATGTGACTGTTTGTGACGACTGTGACTACTTTGCATCCCATTGATGGCACGTTATTTGCTGTCTGCTTGAATAACAGACACTCAGTATTCTGCAGTTCAGCATAATCAATAGTACGGAACACAGAAGTTGTCTGCTGAGCCGTGATTGTGTGTGTATATTGATTAGATTTGTGTCATTCCCTTTCAGAATTACAAGATCACTGGATTCAAGCCAGAGAACCTGTGCTCGACGGAGTCACGTTTTGTGTCAAGTTCCTCGGAAGTACGTTAATTGAGAAGACTGGTGCGTCTGATGCGGCAGAAGCTACTAAGACTGTTATTCAAATGGTAATTCTCGTTCACAGAAATATGACACTTTTGTATCTTTCTGGCCATAAAATATAGAGTTTCGCAAGCAATCCACTATGCAATATCTACACACACGCTCCAAAATCATCCCGAGATATCTTTTCTCTCCCCCACATGCAGAAACGAATGCGTGAACAGAATTCCAAATTACTGTAGTCTAATAAAACCTGACTAGAAATAGCCTACTTTATTTAGGGAAGAGCAATTTACCACCTCACGGAGATATCTGCCCCAGGAAAAAAGGATATTTTATTTCGTACCTACTTATTGTGTAGTAAACTCCCTTTGTACGAACTTCTACACTAACAAGTACGGACGGGCTACCCGTTTTGCTTGAGAACAGGAGAAATTAAATTATTCTCCTGGTTGCCGTAGATTATGCCATATTAGGACCACAGACACAATATGACTTTTTCTAGCATGTCTCTGAACTCCGAGATAATCAGCAACACGAACTTTACCACAAGATTTAATTAGTGAGACCAAATTAATGCATTTCACTCATTCTAATCTAACTTGTAATAAGGTTCCAAAAGTTTAGAAAGTGGCTTTGCTGAGACAACCTTGCAATTTTTAATTAGGCTCACCGGGATTTCGTCTGAATAATGAAGGGAGGACAAACTATATATTCCTCTGCTAGTGACACTCAGATGTCAGACCAGACAATTTTACTAATGCATAATATGTGGCAGTTAACTAAAATATGTCCCACATATAACTACCCTCATTTTAAAGAAATCATTACACTAACTTTTTTAACATTTCCAGGTGAAAGCTGGCCAAAAATCCTCTCGATTGGCACTTACAGTTTGCACAAATGGTATCACTCTATCCGACACGGCAACGGGAGAAATTCGACTGGAGGTTTCTATTTACGAGTAAGTCCTTCCACACATTCTCATGGTTTAGTCCTATAACAAATAAATGTTTCCCCAATAAGGTGGTTTGTAAGTTTGCCCATTACTGTGCTTGATTACATTTCCCATCGCACAAGCTTCCAATTTCAATGCATATTGAGCAATTCCCTGAATTGAATTGGAAAATCCTTCTTGATATTCTCTTCCTACAACTTTGTTGGTTCAGAGTCCAAATCTACAAATGCCACAAGAATTGTGATTAGACTATTTTATACTTTCTGAACGAAGTTCAATATTGCCAACGAAGTTGAAAATAACTTTCGAAATTAGTTTTCAGATGTGAAAGTACTTTCTAGTTTCTCCACATCTTTTGTTCTTACTCACATTGAAAACTCCTTCCGCAAGTCCCAGCAACTTATCCAATTTGTATCATTTCAAGTATTTTAACATGGTGCAGCAATTGGCTACATAGAAAATAGAATGTCAGCTATTTATGTGCTTTGAGAATTAATCAAACTGGGTGTTGTTTTGTTGTGACACACATGCAAAACACTGATGGAAGCTCTCCATGATTATCGTTACTTATCTTGGTTGACCAACTAGAAGAGATTCTAATGGAAGGATAGTAAATATAAAAATTCCAGTTCCAACAGCCATGATGAAATAAACTTGCTGTATAGTATTAGCATCAAACTTAAATTGAATATACTATAGAATCCCTTATCTCCTCGACACGCGCAGCTTAATGCTCTACGCATTTTAATTAATCGTAATTTTATTCCCCTTTGTTGCAGTATCGCCCATTGCTCTGCAGATGCCAACTACCCTAATGTCTTCTCTTTCATAGCCACGAACAAAAATGACGTCAACGAATGTTACTGCTTTGCAACCAGCAAGAGGAAAATGGTGAGAGATATAAATTCACTTACTACATTTGACTGAAGGACATCCTGAATTCGTGTCCGAAGCACTTACTCAAATGACTTCATACTTCATAGCCAGACCACGCTACATTTTTGAAAACTTCAGTTTTATTAAGATCAGGGAGAGGAAAGGCTTTCGAAAAATAAATCGATTGGACAGTGAAAGCTGTCGTAAAACCTCGTACTCTATCTCTAATGTAATAAATTAGATTTTGACTCTCTTGATGCTGATGGTGTGTGTCCTTTCTATTTGTCACAGGCCCAGCATATAACACTCACAATAGCCCAAGCATTCAACCTAGCCTTTGAGCTCTGGCAAACTTCCAGCTTGGAAAACTCTCACAATGCAGAAGAGGATGAGGACTACGCTTCAAAAGTGATTATCGGGAGTACAGAGTCTGCCAAAAGCTGCAGCAGTTCCGGAAGCACAGGCAGTGGCAGTTTCCAAGACGTAATCGTCAGTAACCACCACAGACCTTGGGTCCACTTCGACCAGGAGGAAAAGTCAGGAGGAAGTGTTGATGAGATTGCCAACTCCATAAGGATGGTCACACTTTCTCCATTCCATCGCAATCAAGGAGGACAGAACGGCATTCGCAGCAGGACTATCCAACCCAAAAACTCTCTCATGGATGATGAACCTTCTGAAGATTTACTTATATGTTTAAATTAGATGGCTTAATGCTCATATAACTCCAGAAAAAACTATATATGTATGTTAAGTAGTCAAGCTTCAAAAACCTTTCGTGGATTTATAAATTGTAGTAGCAAGTGTCTCATTTCATTCGGGATAGTTTCCACTAAAGTACGTTTTAAGGATTATCAAACCCAAAACTTGAAAATGCTTGGAATTTAGTGTCGTATATACTGTATACCGAATAACTTGATGTCGGTGATAAGTCGCTCTTTACATTTAAAGATTTTAATCATGACCGTCTATTCATTGTCGCTCTACACGTTCCTGTATATATTGGAAAAAATCTATTGATGTTGTGTACTCATAAGTCAGATCAAGAAATATTCTGAGGATTCGTTGCTGGATCAATATGCTAAGATTTTGTTGCTGATGCTGTGCTAAAGAAGTGTTACATTTGCTCGAGAATTATTGATGTGCGAGATGCATGGTGCTAAGGCAAAGATAATGACGGGATAATGCCATTGTGATTTCAGGTTAGAACTTCGAAGCGGCCAAATATTTAAGCATCTTGTGTTTTTAATTTTATAAGTTTTACAATGATTTTGTACACTGGTAAGAGATTTTTGTTGACATGATCGTAAAGTGTTGTAACAGGTTTTAAATTCCTATGATATTGTTACTAAAAATGGTTTCTACTATTAAGCGTTGATGTTATGACTATATTTCAAAACGTTAATAATAAAATAAAGATATGCTTTGAACTGTGACTTCTGGTACTCATTGTACAACATATTACAAGACATGAGCACAAATATATCATCGTTTTGCTTCAACTCATACGGAGATGTCTTTAATCAATTCCTTGTCTTACAATTCTTACAATAGATCGTGCGTACCGCAAAATAATCATACTTAAGGAAATACAAATATCATTATCATAAGTTCACGTCATAACAAACTTCTGGTTTTAATTATTGAGTGGACAATAATAATGATAATATTTCGTTTCTTAAATCTAATTGTAAAGCCTCGTGAAGAGCATAGATCACGTAAAATTATTCGACTGCATAAAGCTAAAAAATTTCTTTTTGTAATATAACTATTAATGTAAAATAGCCTTCAAATTCCCGTAACAATCTAACAATTCAACAAGATCATTAATCGAAACAAGTTACAAACCTCCGACACATCGTCTACAAATGCAGCATATTATGTAGGGCCACCAGCCACGCCTACATTGGCATCAGTCTATAAGTCGAATGACCGGAACACAGCCGTGCTCCTCCGAGAACTCCGTAAGTTGATGCAAACTTACGCTTTTGCTTTCCATGAACAAGATGGTCCACAATGATAGCTTGTGGGTCTGAAGATTCTGAATTTATGAAGCTTGGTTTGAACACGAATTCGTAATCTTCTTCTTCATTCTGAACATGTAAGATTACATGCGTCTTCCTCAAACATGTCAATTTACCTAGACCCAGGCTTTCATACAATGAGTCAGAAGAGTTTGTCACAAACTTTAGTTTTTCAAGGTTCGGAAAGCAGTCCATAATTGTTTGTATCGAGTCATAATTTGCGGTACAGTTTCTTATCAACATCTCCTTCAAGCTGTTGTGTTGTCTTTTTTGCAGCATATTACACGAAAAAACTTGATCCGGAATGGGTGGAGGTAGTAAAGGAAGCTGTGAGTCTTGGAGTTCCAATTCTACCAAGTTGGGTAGCAAAACCATGAAGTCCAAGGAGCTCATAATCCATTCTGTGATTGAATAATTTCTGAATATCTTCAGTTTTGGAAGCTTTGGAAAAACAAGCACGCATCGGTTGTTGAAATTTTCGTAACGATTTTCTGAACGACAGCCCAGATTCAATTCTTCCAAAGAATTCCGGAGTTGTTTCAGAAGTTTGCATAGAGTTGGCATATCCCGAGGTTGCAAATCATTCAATCTTCCAAGACTCAAGACTTTCAAATTCGTGAAGTTAACTCCACTCAAAAGGTCCAAACAACTGGAGCCCATTCTGTATTCCAACAAGTCCAGATTGCTGATGTTTTCGAACACCACATTCTCCGGTTTGGACTTAATCTCAACGACCAACCGAGAAAATCCTTTACAGTTGTGCACGCTGATTAACCTTAATGTTTTCAACCCAGCAATAGATGAGAATATTTCTTCCAATAGTTCCCCGAATTCCGGATCAATCAAATCAAAGTCGTGATTCATTCCGATTTCCAACAAGTCCAAGTTCACACAGCGCTCCTCCAGAGGAATCGATGATATATCGGCATCAAGCTCAAGAAAGGGCACAGGAATGATAAAAATGTTCAGATTTGGACATTTCTCGCGAAGTATCATACGTATGTCAGTCGACCTAGGGAACAACAACTCATGATCGTGTTCGTCAGGGTCGTCCCAAGTGTAGCCCACTTTCAAATATGTTAAACTCTTCCCGTAATCTGCAATCCAGTTTCTTCTAGCGACATACTTCAGATGATCAGGCATTTCTAACTCAAGAGCTTCGAATCGTTCCGGTTCAGGAGTTAAAGTTGAAAATATTTCTTCGAATTCTATCAGCGGTCGATCGACAATATCTAACTTGGCGAACATTTTCGCTTTCTTGCGATAAATAGGAAAAATATGTGAGCTCCACTTAGTACAAACCAGTCTTGCGTTCTTGAGAGTTTCGAAATCCATATATTGCACTAGGTTTTCCACCACCTGCGTATACAAAAGAAATTAGACACCCCAAATCCAAAAACACATAAAATAAATTAAGTTCAATCCGCCTTCGCACTCACCAGGTCAATCATCAAAGGATGAGTATCGGTGTCGTAACACGCAAAATTCGGCACGAGAAACAGATCATCAGGGCCGGCAAACTCTTTCAAATGTTCATTCGCAGCAGCAAGAAACATCGCAGGGTCCACCGTTTCAATCAACTCCTGTATGACCCCAAACTTCTTTGCCTCGGCTAACTGTACTTTCAGCACTTCCACTTCCTTTCTCAAGCTCCTTAGCTGAGATCGTAAGAGACCTTCCGATTCTTTATGTACCATTCCATCCCCCAAACACCCCCTCCGATTCGACACTGCCAGACCATCGCCACCCCAATCGTCCATGATGCGCAGTAAGATTCCTACAAGAATACCAGGCGTTACAGATCACCAAATCCAACAGATTTTGAACCTCTAAATTACTCTATAACCCTCCAATTAAATTACCTTATCAAAATGTTCTTGGCTGACCTCCAGTCCCCTCAAAGCCGTCAGTTTTCCCCTTTGACCCAATTTCCACACACGTCCTTTCTAATTGTTTGACCCAGTCGAACTGACCTGTACACAATAATTAATCAAGTTAACACTTAACTCAACCATCCGGAACACCAATCAAGACAACTTTACCTTTCCAAATCAGCTCGACGGGTCGCCAGAAGAAGTCGACGTAAGAACGAGGATAGATGACCAACAGCTCAATTAAACCCTCAGCTGGTGACTGCTGCGTGCAGTTCACCCAACGTCCGCCGCGTCCACCACCGCTGCAGCAGTTAATTGAGAGTTAAGAGGAGATAATTCGAAATTAAGTGTCGGAGGAGGATGCGGAGATAGGAATGACGGAATGAGTGTTGTTGTTGTTTGGAAAGAACGGAGAATGCGGAGCCCAGGGAAGGAAGACGGAGAAGAGAGAATGTCAACAAGTTCTCAAGGGCACGGCAATCTCAAATACGCGCCACACTTTGTTCCCATCCTCCAGAACATTCCTCATCATCACACGCATTCATGGAACTCTACCTTCCTCCATGGAACATATTGGAAATTATTGGAAACCTGGAAGTCTTACTGGAACCTCCTTCTCATCGCTCTTCTTCACCTGCTGGAAATATTTACCTGCTTCCCATTATTGAAGAATAGTCTCAGCTTTCTCTTTTGCTATGAGAATTGTATCTTCGAAATTTCGACATGTGCTGGTACGGAATTAATTTTGCATTTAAGTCTCTTAACAATGTTGTTGGCAAAAATTTCAGAAATAAAGACCCGTTTTATTTTACTTTGTTGATAAACCAGTATCAACAGCGTAGAAGAATTTATGAAATTATACATTTTAGTTTCTGCTCCATGATTGTCACCGTCCAGTTGACATTTCTGGAAGTTTGAGCTAGTTTTGTTACCCTCTTGACTCTGTACCAGTTTCCAGTGATGGGGTGTGTCAGTTTAATGATTGTCAACCTACTAGGAAGTTGACACATTGTAATAAATATTGTAAATATTACAACATAGTTATACTTATAATCACATACGATCATGCGATACAATAAAATTAAATGTGTCCCTGCCACTTAAATGATAAGATGTATAATACTTAACACGATATTATATTATGAAGGCCTGCTTCTATTGCGTGCGCTTATGAATTCTTGGATCGGAGTTGTTTCAGATTTGTACAGCTTCCAGATTTTTGAGACTTGCGTTGTCCCAAATTATAAAAATACTGACAAAACTAAACAGCTGAGTTTGCAAGTAATATCATTGTTTCTTTTTTTACAAATCTTCCATTTGTATTTTCTTCAGTTTCTCAGATGGGAACTTGTATGACCGAGAGTTTTTCTTCATTAATTGGCTCAATGGAATTCGTAGGCTGTGGCCGGCTCGCAACTGTTCCTCTTCGAGAAGTTTTCTGAAATCATTGCAATTTAATAAATAAGGAAGTACATTTTTCATTAAAGGTAGTTTGTTTCTCCATAGATAGAAATAGATGAAAGAGTTTCTCTGAGCAGACTCACTTTGTTGCTGCAACTTTTGTAACTGTATCACCTTCAGTCTCAGCAAAATAAGTATCTAATCCTAATTTGTCTTTGAGAAATCCAGGACTGTTCATTTTCTTGACGATTCTAGAAGTATCCAGACCATGAAGTTAGCAAAGCTGAAAATTACTGGTTAATTTTATTTAAACATTTAAAGTTGGACTTACGGCTGATCGTTCAGTGCTAACGAGACTACTCCCCTCGTTCCATTTAGAACACATCCTTTGGCTCCTAGGTTAGTTAAATTGCAAATTTTTGCCGAAGCTTTGAGTACTTGAGACATCTTACTGTGTGCGGTTGCGTTTACAAAATGATTCACGTTTATTATAATGTTTCTAAAAGTCTTGAAAGCTATTAACTCACTGTGTAATTTTTTCTGTAATTCCCTAATAAAAGTATGTGTTTGCTGTCCAGCAGCTTGAACCTTTATGGCCCGACCTTCACTAGATTTTCTTTATATACCTGCAGGCGCATTCAATGGTATTTGAATAGAGAGAGCTCGTGAAGAAACCCAGGCACTGATTATTAACAGGACATTAATGATAGTATAGTATGCTGAACTAAAATTAAAGCTAACAAAGCGATTTACGCTGCAGAATATTTTCGAATATTTAATTAGAAACTGTACGTGCAGCTAAACTAAAGAAGCATGGCGTGACGGAAAATGATGATGTAATATCTAGTACTGACTGGATGACCAAAACCGAACTGCTTAACAATTCGAACGAAACTTTTTACTCTGCATTTGCTATGTTGATGTAGGTGCAAATTCATATAACATCAGACATCATATAGCACTCACGGTCTCGTAAGTCTCAGTACACACCCACAACCTGGTCGTATGATGCGACTAAAATTGAACGACTAATTAATACTAATTGTTATGTACAAGTCTCTGAATCACAAACGTGCTTTAGGTATTTCCAGTTCTTCCAATTAGTACAATTTATAATAAAATAGTGACCCATCATTCTACCTGCACTTTGATCGTTATTCACCTTAATTCTTGTTTATCACGACGCATCATTTACCTTCTAATAACTGTTACCTGCAATTACCAATTATCCAAGAAAAGCAGCCTATATTATTTTATGCAGGTATGATCAATTTACACCTAAAACTACAAATATCCTATTCGGGTCTTAAAATGCAAATTGGATCACTTGTATTATACTTATTGTGAGCACATTATTATTTATTTATTTTGACCTCACAAATAAATACTTTATGAAAGCTGATATAGGTAGTTTTAAGTTTTGTCATTTTGTTTCCTAACGTTGAATTTTCGTAGTTTCGTTACATATTGGCATTCCTACTTCATATAGATAGGAATCATAGAATAAGTTATTCGTGTGTTGAATATTTTAGAATTTCGTTTGTGAATTTTTATTATTGAATACTGTTGTGTAGATTAAACAAGGCAACTTTAACATCATTGGTCTGGTCAGGCAGGCCCGGTACACGAGTTTGATCTTAATATCTTTTAATATCGTTTTCTAAGGAAGGAAAGCCAAGAAACCTCCAGAATTTTATGTACACACTAGCACACAGTCAAAAATATCTTAAATCAGTCTTGCATAAGGCGTCTTTGATGACGAATCTTGAACTTGATAATAATAATGTATCGTTATCAGTAGTGGACTTGGAAGATTGTTGATTGTTATTGTTGTGAAAGGTCAAGACAATCATGAATTAATCGAAGCAGAACTCAACAAGGTTTCCTGGGGATAATAGCATGAAAATAATGAAAAATATAATTGAAGCTTTAGGTCAAAATTTGCTTATTTTTTCACACACTATTTACAGGTCCCAACGTGCACTCGAAAGTTATCACATATCCCAACTGTCGTCTTTGACCATCACTTCATCGATTGCTTGAATTATGAATCACGGTTTACTTCATTTTCGAGTGTTATCTCCTGCTGCAATGAAAAATGATAATTTATTGTCAATGGTGAATTTACAACCTTAGAGTTGTCAAATGTGTAAAATGTTTCGACTGTCGACTCTCTTTCTATTTCTGTTATTCTGTTTAATCATTCAATATTCCTGGTCACAAATGTATTGACCACAATGTGAAGTGACTTACTGCACATCGTAGAAAGTTATAAGGATTGTTCTAAAGTGAAGGAGGGTTCAGAGTCTTTCAGGAGTGTTGAAGAGCTCCTTAATGTCAAATGTAAAGTCAGCTTATACAGTTGGCCTTACTTTGATGATGTCACGTATCAGAAGTACGCGCATTGTAGATGTAAAGTGTATATAGTGTAAACCATCATGTTAATTGTCGCAACCTACAACTCGCCACGCGATTTTCTATTCAAGGTGAGCTTAATATATTCACACAGGATGAGACGTGTGTCAAAATTTTGACTAATTTGGTAAACCTAAAAGTAAAAATTTGTTTATTGACGGTGGAGGGGACCCTATCTTGTACCAACACTTATTTTGATTTTTTGGCTTGACGAATCACGCGATAAAAGATATATGGAACCGATTTATTTATTAATTAGCAAATTCATTACCGCATATTTGGCAATGTTTCAATACTAATCTTAAACGAATCACGGAAACACTATAGTCGGGTAGTCATGAACTGGTCACATGCTAGAGTAATTAAAATGGTCTAAACAAATCGTTTGGACGACTGTGGAATAATTATCTTAAAATGTAGATGACAACAAGCTTCTTGCAATAGACACGGATAAGGAATCTTGGACTTGAATTCTGGTCATATAATGAGTTTGGTAATGAAAATTCATTTGCGTGAGATGAAGATGATGCACACAAGTAAGGAGAACAGTAGACTGAAAATTCACAATACGTATCAAAGGCCATTACAATATGCATTTGCAACGGCCAGGTAAGGTAAGTATGTTTGCCATTCAATAACTTGAATGACGACGAATTACGGAGATGAGTTGATAGTAAAGATCTAGGTTAAACGAAATCACGAGGTCTTGTTATTCATCGACCAAGACGTTATCTATTTTTTCTGCTGCTCAAATTATCATAAAATTTCAATATTTATCGCGTCAACTCATCTTTTCCTGCTTTGATGATCCATAATGTATCACAGAATTATAAGTTCTATTGCCCCTTGTATACTTAAGGGGAAGGGAATATTCGATGACCATCTCTTGCAATAATTACTTGTTTGATTCATAGTCTCGCAGTCTCGCTAATCTTCAGAATTTATAACTCAAAAGGCTTCACTCACATCCCATACCAACCTTGGAAAAGATTACCAATTTAAGGTTTGTTTAATCCATCCATACAATATACACGACATGAGGATTCCCATGATCCTTGTGCAAATTTATTAAAATCAAGTCAACATATAAAGCTGAGAACATGCAACGGTGAAACGTGTTACGTATTTGAGGATATGATCGACGGCCTTAACAATATCGCTTGTAAATCATTGAAATACCTAAAAATAGCTGTGATAATAACAATAACCAACCTATGCTGCACAAAATTTTCCACTCGTTTGTCGGGTCGGGATATGTGTTTGGGTCATCACGATTATTCACCAACTCAGGTGCAACTTAATAGTCCACATAATTTAAGTTCAAATTTTGTAAAATTTTGTGAAAATGGTCTGTACAAATTACGAAAATTGTACCTGCAACCTAGAGAGATAGAGACTATTGGGCATTGATTGATCAACCAGAAGTATTTGCTGAAGCTTTGATGCACATAAATATAATATTACAATGTTTGACCGATAAGACTGCAATGATGCAATGGATAAAAAACATGAAAATATTTAAATTAAGTTTTGATGGGTTCTCAAATTCCTTGAGACGGAAAAGAGAGTTAAGAAGTTTAGTTGTCCTGCTGTTGTAAATCGTGCAAAGTGAATTAATAATGGAAGATATGTTCCTCATTTATGGCGACCATCCATTCATAAAATATTATTGTGTCCATGTATTTTGCTAATCTCCATTTATCTGCAGACGAAGTTTCGTAACACATTTATTGCTTGTGTGACTATCATCAATGCCTTTTCATTGGGCACTTGAGCGTAATCCTGTTGAAGCCTGTTGAATATTACGTCTCGCGAAACTCTCATCTCGATGAATAAAGAGTGTAATAATATAATAATAAAGAGAATCTTGATAATATAAAAACGATTTTTAAAAAAATGACAATGAAAAGCCATCAGCTTTGTCAGACACACTGCTACCAGTTTTTAATTTATTCCCTGTCTACATTAAATCCCCAGATTTACTCTAAACAACCAAAGTTGCGACTAGACCGAATTAATGAATTATTTGCAGAAAGTCCTCATCTCATTCATGTTAGCATTGTACTTTTATTGTCAAAATTGTAATTAACTTTTACTTACAGTTGGACGTTTCATATATTAATCACTTCGTAAAGTGTAGTCTTACTTTTAATTTAACAATATGATGGCATGATTTGTCCTTTGTTCTGTCGAATTTCTTTATTACTGTCACGACAATGACTGCAGTTTTCGTCTGTTCCATCTTCCAACTGTTCCTGAATAATTCTCGTTCTCCACTCTATAAAGTAATCACACGTGGAAGCAATGATGATTTAGCTCATGCTTATTTTTTATAGGATTTTCCGATTATAATAAAGGAAATCACAACTTTCGAATCAAAATTTCAGTATAAAAATTATGGCATCTTTATTTTCAATTTTGTAACAACGTACTATAGTAGTTAATTCACGAAAGGTACAGTAAGGAAGAAAGTACAAAGTCTTTCATTAAATTCGGGAGCACACTTTGATAAGCGTGTGTAGTCTTGATTAAAGTAGATATGCGTGGAAGAGTTACAGAAAAATGGAAGTATCGTTATTATGTAGTAATCAGTTCCTCAACAGTTCATAAATGTATTTAGGGTCAAATTGCTATTTAAAACTTCGCAATGCGAGTTTTCTACACAATAAGAAATGCAAAATAATGGGACGACTAAAGATGGTAAGACCTTTGAAAGTTTGAAGTTGTACAAATATAGATTTAAACATAAAGCTCTGAGCATTTATTACAGGTCCATTATATTCCTTATAATGAATACTCACATAATATAAAAGTATGTAAGAAGGCGTAAAAAGCTTTTAGCAATCATAGTTGATGATGAGTGTAGGTGGATGTCTCTTCTTCAGTACTAAAAATAATGTAACTGTTGCGCAGTAAAATGGAAAAGTTTGAAAGTAGTAGTAATTTTAAACGATCACGGCTTCCCTAGGTTTATGAATTCATAGCTTATTTGCTGTATCCGAATTTGGGGTTATTTCTAACTCCGAATGGAACGGAAGGAGCTCCATAAAGTCCGGGTGGTGGTGGGGGTGGAGTAGTTGTTCGTGGTGGCTGGGTGGCTCGTGGTGGGGGTGGTGGTGGTGGTCGGGTGGCTCGTGGTGGGGGTGGTGGTGGTGGTCGGGTGGCTCGTGGTGGGGGTGGTGGTGGGGGTCGGGTGGTTCTTGGGGGTGGTCGGGTGGTTGGCTTAGCGTAGTTGTATCCTTCAGTTGGTTTGGCTGGTGGTCCAAGTCCTTGGGAGTCATTGTTGAACTCAGACTCGGGCTTGAATGGCTTTGGGGCCTTTGGTGGTTCCTCTGGGTAAACAGCCTCTCCTTCGTAGCTGACCTCAGCGTTGTAACCGTTCTTCCAGTCAGCAGTGTATCGGACAACCTGGACTCGGCTGTCTGGCAAAAGGATTCTGTACTCTCCCTTCACAACATCTCCGTTGCTCTCAGCGTTGTGGGAGAAGTCATTTCCAACGTCATCCTTGACGGCATAGGTGAAGTCGAATGGCATTCCTGGTTCATGCTCGGCCTAAACAATAAGAATGAATCCACGCATTAGAATTACATTAGTCGTGCTTGTGGCCGACGCTTTTAGTAGTTCCTTGTCCTAGTCATGAATTTGGGCTACTGTCGATTTCACGTTCTTCACAGGAGGTATTACTAATTTAATACAGCCACCATGCGACCTCAGTTTATAATCAACCGTGAAATATGACATCCTTTCAGTAGAAAGTTATGAATGCATTCAATAGCTTAAGCTTACTTACTTAGACCAATTACCATTCTGGGGGTAATTAATAAGAATTAAGTACTCAAGTGGGTCGGTCCGTAAAATCTTATGGCATTACCATTACTGCACAATAATCGTTGATGGTTGTAATAATCACTCTATCGTAATATTCATAATTGAAGGGACTTTTTGGCCAGTGTTCAACAATGTGCAATAAGCCATTGTAGTAAGAAGATGAAATCTCATGGTGCACTCTTCACACTCGTAAGTCGTAACGTCTCTTTCCGGTATTCACCTGAGATTATGCAACACATGACCAACTTCATCATCCTCATAACAATGTCACATTATTGCCTATAACTGCCAGTAACAATAGGCACAAGTACCACTTCTGTTACTTAAGAAATGGCTATTCCACTTTTCATCTAAAACATGAACAAGGTGATTATCTCATTATGAGATTTCAGCTTCAATATTAGACACATATTGCTCCTTCTTTTAAGAGGTATGCTCTTATGGTTTTTTCTATTGCAATAGAATGACACCAATATGTTCATGGAAGATTCATCGTTTACCCTAAACTCTTCCTAGTTTCTAATATTTTTCCTTACTTTGTCACTCGTGTAATGAGAATTAAAAAGTAGCTTATTATTACAAAGAATGTGTCTTTGCGTTGCATACTATAAAATCATTTACAAAGGCCTTGTAGCTTTAAACAAAGGTGAATGAGTGTTGAATATTCATGATTTTGCGAATGAATTCTTTACGCGTTTTTTGTGTCATACGATGCATAAGAATGGCTTTGAAGGAATTTGCCAGGGAAGATGAGACGTCGACGTCGATACACAATGAAACACAAGAACCCAACGATCTTTATGAGATCATTATTCACATAAACTTGCCACATAAACTTGATGAATTCTAAATTACTTTTTGTGTGTAGGTGCCTTTAAAGGGAATAAAATAATTCTGGTTGAAAGTCAAACTAATTGAACTTTGAGAAGGTGTAATCACTAAACATCTTTGTGAGATAATGTATCTATAAGCATCCCACCTTCAATTGAAGTGTTTGAACAGATACGTGAGAAACAAGGTGAAAGCAAACATCCTTCATTTTAAGTCTACAGCGAAAATAATATAGATCCCATCTTGCACACCTCCTCCTCCGACGTTAGCACAACATAAATGGCAATTCTTAGTGCTAATCTCACTAAAATCTTTCCAAATACTCAAGCAGACAACTAAGAACATGTTCATTGCAATAGTAATTATGCAATAACTCACTGCAATATGCAATTCAAATGATGTTCAAGTACTTTTACAACGGCCTAAATGCATCCACCTTTCCACCTACCAGACATCATTGCAACAGCAACGACATTTACTACTTAAAAACTTGATAATTTTACTTGTTAAGGACTTTAACAAGAATAATACATGTGACTGCATGATGAATTCAATCGCATGAAAATGTAACAACTAAAGTATTCCATGCATGCGATCTTCTAAATTATTCCTAAAATTATTTCTATTTTCAGTGAAGGTTGAAAATGATTCAATAAGAGTTTGTGGAAGATTGAATACTTATATGTATATAATAACGTAAATTGGAGATTCATAGAGAAGATTTCGTAACCCTCCTCTTAAGTATTTACTTACTAAAGGTAAACGACTTGATGTTGAGGTTTTTGTGGAAGATAAATTGCGCCTTTCATCTGAATTGATAGTGCCTGATTGAATGTCGTGATTTAATATGTACTTGAACCATGACGCTATGCATTCGTACCCTTAAGTTTGAGGATGGTTGGGCCCGTAGGACAGAGATGCTAGTTGAGATATGGAACTTAAATCGTGAGATACTACATAGACATCTTTGCATTTTCATGATAAGCATTTCCATGCCTGATTAATGAGCAGTATATGTACTCCCCTTACTTGATCATACTAGTTGTACTCATCTTGGCTACCTAATAATAATGACCACCGTAATCATTATGACTAGTGCGAGACTAATAGCTTTTATCTTGATTCTAATGGGTTGCTTGAGGTCGGTGGGTTAAGTGGTTCGTCAATGCGATGTAATTTGAGATATTTTTTGAATAATAAGCAAAGGGATGGTCACTTTGTATTCTCAGAGAAATGCAAATCTTCTCTTGATCGATAGAGGATCATTAACAGGACCTTTCTTATGTCACCTTACATCGTCAAAGTGTAATTAACTCTGGCCAAAAACAAATTTAGCATTGATTACTGAGTGATGATATGAAAAATGCCAATTATTAATAATTATTGCTACACTACATTGACTGCGACAACATAAACAAACTATTCAACAATCTCAGGACAAACGCTACTGATGATTTTATAAAGTGCAGCACAGTTACGCAACAATGATGAATAGGTCCTTCTTCAATACTTGATCACTCTCAAGTCACGCAACGCAGTGTAATTAAAACATGATTCGTTGAAAGATAAGCCCCTGAAGCGTCTTAGTGGAAGAAGATGAATTCAAAAGTGTCATCGATACTGAGCAGGATGACTCAGTCATTTCTATTCTAACTTACTTAAGAGGCGTAGGACTTGCAGACGTCCTTATTCCACGCTTTATGCTCGAAACCTCGAGTTCATTCCCAGCCTAATGACCATTCCTTATGGGTAATGCTAATTATTGTATCTTATACTGCGGGTCCTACCATAAAATGAGTGCTAAATAAACAATGAAAGTGCAGGTAGTCTTAATGTCATGTGTGGGATTCTAAAACAAATTAGTATCTATTTAATGGCCTTTGCCTTCAAGCAGAGTTACGAAAACATGCAAGTAGGCAAAAGGTGTAAATATGCTCTCTAGAAGATGAGAGGATGATGATAGGCTATATAGAAAAAAAGCTCATCTTCTACCTCAGGTTATGTTCAGTTGAAATGAAAAGTTACTTTTTGCATGTTATGATGTAGAGGTGGGCAAATGGGCATGTCGTCTCACCTAGTGAAGTCAAGGTAAGCATGTAATGTACTCTAGAACACATCTCAGTCTGTACGAATTCTTGAGTGGAGATAAAGACCAAGAGGATGCACCTTGCTAATTTATTGTACTATAATCTTCGCATCCCTCTTCTATATATTAAATTACTGTGTGATTTACGACTTTAGAGCTGCATTTTAAGAATGATCGACCAATGTCAGTCACCAAAATATGTACGTGACCAACAAAGAGAGGCAGAAAGGGAAAAGGAAATTGTGTTTCAGAAGACCCAGCATCCAAGAGGAAGTGAGTACTGGATTCCTCATTCATTAATCGCTTTTTAAGGTTGGAATCAGTGGCAAATTAGATTAGGTTGTGAAGGATGATTAAAACTTGTGAGAGAGAACAATGAAATCTGATTTGTGTTGGTGGTCGTTAAAATCTCTATATAATAATTAAGTTACGACGAATTGAATGAATTATGATATGGTCTATAAATATATATGAATTAATATATTTCACTAGAGTAGTACAAAGATAGTGTGAAAAATTATCTCTTACTATGCTAGAACAAAAATTTCTAATTTCGTTAAGCCACATCAAATATATCTCATAAATTACTAGATTTGGTATGCATAATGCATTCCATGTGTCACACAATATTGATTTCCGACACAGATGTTACTTAATGAGATATCTTAACTACATAATTTGACACATTATGTGTGTTTGACAGTATGCCTTTTGACGCGTGGAATCTGACTGTTACTTTTAAGATAGTACTCGTCTCAACCTGAGGAAGAGTGAAAGTGAAATGAGCATGAAAATTTATCTATCTGCCTGTCAGGATTTCTGTCTGATTAAAAGACGTGAAGGAATATCTTTATGCATAATCACAACCTACGATTTCCTTCCTATGTTCGTGCATAGTGGTGTAAATCGTACATCCCTGTTGAGACTCAAACTATAAATGGAGTCAATGCGTGTTATGAAATGCAAATACACCTATTTGTTTCGTGCTTTCTTGACTTTGATGAATTGTACGAGTACCGTATTTCTTCATCTTAAGATTTTTAGATGCTCAAGACGATTCAAGAGTATTTTGTAGAAACTTACATCAGGGGTTAATCCTTGGGGACCGACTTGCTCTTCTTGCTCGTTCTTAGGGGGCAAGTAGGTTCCTCGTGGGGTTGTTGGAGGAGGGCTGTAGTTGTACTGGGCACTAACGACTCCAGCGAGGAGTAAGAGAGACAAAGCCTAGGAAAGAAATAAACAAGAAAGTTAAATCGTAAGAAAGGAAAGCTTAACACACCGATAAAAGGATTCCTAAACGACCCAAACTGGACAAAGTTTGGATGATCACTTTTGGGGGAAATCGAGAACACTTGGGACTGAGGTTCCAAAATTGAGAAAATGAATTATTGAACTGTAGGAGTAATAATCCAGTTTGAGTCGTTTTGGATTGATCCGATCCAATCCGATAAATTGAGCTGAATTTGACTTCACAAAACGGGGAAACGGTTGTTGAGAATTTTGAATTGACCAACCTTAAAGGATTTCATTTTGAATGCAATGTAATGCTCACTGGGATGTGTAAGATTGGACTGATTACGGATATTGGCCAGGGATCTTTTTATATGGAAGGCTGAGATGACGAACATCGCCACCAACACCTTGGACGTAAGGATGGATATGGGGTACCTGCGCCCAGGACCCACAGGGGACTCACAGTAACCCATCTTCTTTGATTTCGCCCTTCTCCTCAACGTAAAGCAGTGTCTTCTTCCCATCATCATCATCTCTTGGTCGTTTATTGCACGCAGCTTTTTCTATGAGATGAGCTATAAACTCTTACTCTTATGCTGCATAGCTATAATTCGTCCATGTAAATCTATAACTCAGTACGAAATCACGTTCATTCATACATCCTAGCTTAAGGGATCTCGTTTTTCGTCATTTTTGCACTTAAATTGTGTAATAATGGCATCTCAGAGCCAATAGCAGACATATTATTCTAAAAGGAAATTATATAATGAATATAACCGCTAGAATCTGCATACAAGGTGTATTGCTAACCGTTTGTCGCCTCATCCCACTTACTGCTGCCATTCTCTGTTAAGAAGATGATTCTGATGAACATTAACAAGAATATGTTTACTGTATGAATTCAATTAGCAAAAGATTAATGAAGCATGAGGAGGAGACAGCATAGAAGATTCGTTCCTTGAGATGACATATCCTAGAGCAATAATAATTTGTGATAAGCCTCATTGCAAACAGGCGGTATGAAATTACTGGCCTTTAAGGGATGTCATTTAATTAAATTTGATAAAAGGATCACGAATAGTGGATCAATCAGGTGAAAAGTGAAGGTGACATTCATTATTGAAGGGACCTGCAAGTCCAATTGTAGAAACGACACACTGTCAATGTGTCACTCGCTTTGAACCAACACAGTCAGCCATCGAGGGATCATCTATACAGCACCTTTAGGCTGTCGAATGGAAATGCAAATCCACGAATTTTATTTATGGAAGGCCATCAATTAATTGCAGGTGCTTCTTCATCAAGTTTCAAGTAGTGGTGGTGTGTGTGTATCCTGTTGAGTCTTCAGTCTTCAGGCAGGTTTGCCGTAAATGGGACTTGGAAGCAAGACACCTTGCACTCAAATTCTCAAATTAGCTTTTTGAGGCAAAGTGAGCCATGGAATCTTTTAAAGATATCTATTTAGGCCATTCTTATTTCATCTGTGACATATATATTCTTTTAATTCGCTGCATATTTTATTGGAAATATTAAAATAGTTGATTGATTTTATATTAAAATCATCCAGAAGTAAAAAGGAAACTTGATTGACAGAAGTGAAGAACGACAGGTTAAAAAGTTAATTCACTCGCACAAGCCTCTCTTTCATTATAAATACAAAAGGGTCAGGGCATGCTGAGATTGATAGAATTGGCCGAATTAGTTTTGTCAGGGACGCTGTTAGTGGTTTACTGAAGGGAACTGTGATGACACTATTATCAACCACTGCTACTGAATGAGAACAATGTGACAAAGATGCATTATTGAATCTAAACTGGAAGTTATGCGTTGACGAGCCAACAATGATCATCTGCCATTCAAGGAGAGCTTTTCAGGATGGGACGTGAGACAATAAAGAAATACACCAAAATTGTGTGCACTCTTTGAGCATATTAGGCACGCTGTACACATTGAGTGAGCATCGCGTATTGTTAAATAGTTCATTGCGTGGACATCTTCAGGTGATAAGTTGACCAGGAGGACGTGTTTGATATCTTTACGATTGAAGACGGATGGAACTTTTATCCACGAGGCTGCTATTATTTATTTTTAGAAAGACCTTAAACTTAATCAATCATTGTTGTACCAGCGCATTGTTGATTTACCTCCTGGGGTTCTTAAGTGTTGAAAAAGACAGAAGAGTCCTAGGTACTCCAAGATAGAAAAGGAGATATAGACATCAGTTTCACTCCATTCAGAATTGGAGTAAGTTGGAATGGATGGATGGGTATACTTGAGGAAGCTTTGTAGTCATTTGTTATTATGATTTACGAATTTTTACTCATATATTCACCGACACAGACAGCACTGGACAACTTAGCTAATTGTAAATCTTGAAGTGAACTGAGACACTGTCGTCTGTCGTTATGAATTTTTGAATTGCCAATTGATGAAATTTAAATTGTAGCCACTTACGACTAGTGTATTGCGGAATTGTTCTTCTCGATCTAGCTAATCTACAGAATTGTCTTTCGTACTGAAATAGTAGTTATGACATGGCATTTACGTAACATTGCTACATATTAATCGCAATTATTTATGTGAATGTTTTGTTTCTAGTCATCTGCTAATTAATCTTCCCTCAGATAAGTAATAATATTCCATAGTCTAGTATCTAGAGTAGAGCTTCATCACAGGCGCGGTTAATTAGTAATTATTGATGTCAAGTGTATGGTTTTGCCATCCAGACTGTTTAAAGAATGGTAATGTCCCTATTTTACATTCTTGTACTATTTGCGGCATTTGCCAGTAATTATCCTGGCTCATTATTACGTCTTCAAAACTTTCTAAAGTGTCCAGTTTGTGAGATGTGTATTACAAATAATTCTGTATTCTGCATCGCTTCCATCTAAATTGGCTCTGGGATTTCTTTCGAAAATTACACTGCCTGCCTAATAACTTGTGTTTGGTGTATCACCAAGTCTTAAATGTTACATCATCGTTATTGTAAACATTTTGCAAAAACGTATAAACTTATTGTTAGTCAAGTATTCGAATTAATACCTGTTGATTACTTAATACAGCTCCCGAAATTATTTCCCTGTGAAAAACTCCATTAGAAAAGTCGTCGTCTACCTCATGAGGATCATTATAACGCAATCAATGTCAATCACAGAATAACACCAGTTGCCAGTACAAATGAGCTAGGTGAGTTGCGTTATTAAAAATATAAAAAACTGATATGCTTGCAACTATGTACTTATCTATCAATCTTCATATCTCATCTTCAGTTTAATCGTGTCGAAAAAGTAATAATGCATTGTATGAAATTGGATTCCATCAGAGTTCCAGTTGAGATCTTCATTGTTTTCTTAATTGATGGAATACGCATAAAAATTGTTTTTTGTCATCTATTTAACCATATTCTCGTGTCCCATCTCTTGCGTCTTCTCTTTGTCTTCCAATAAATCTTTTAAGACGACGAAAAGGCGCATCCTCATTTAGGAATTGTCCACCTACCTTTGAAATGTTAATCAAGCATGAGGCTCATCTTGTTTGCTATACAGCCAAGAAATCCATTGTAGTTGACTACTCATCTTCTATGTACCTTGCTCATCTTCCAAGTAATCCAGACCAGATTGCTAGTAGGCCTATCAATTGTGGTCTAATTGCAATTCAATGCCACAACGAGCAATGCCAACTTATTGCCCATATTTAAAAAGTCAACACGAAATAAGATGTATAAAGCAATAAATGTTTTTTAAGAATCGGAATGAGACGAAGCCACATCCTGTTCACTGTTTAATGATTATAGAGTTATGCAAGGTAACAGTCAGATCTTCAGAAGAGAAGCCAAAAGAGATGAGCTAATTTTTCTGAAAAACGATTCATGTACTTTTTGAAGCTGCATCTGTTGCCTATGGGAAAAAAGGTTTATGAAGCAACCAGCGACTGGGGTATTTCATGGACAAGACCTTCGAATATTGTGTGAGTAATGAATCCCAGCTTCTTGTTATGGAGCGTTTCTTCTTGTCATTCTAGCAAAATATATATTGGAATTTACAATCTTTGTATTTGTTAAGAAAAATAAAGGTTTCGTGGATGCAAATAAATGATCGAATGATGATAGAATGAGTAGGTTGACTTTGTATCATTAATTGCCTCACGAGATGAGATGCTGATGCGTGTGTACATTTAATCATTAAAGATCATTTAAGTCTTCTTGATTGTATTGCTCACTGACAACTGATACTGGTTGTTCAGCAGCGTATTTTTGGAAATACCTAAAACCTAATGTTCCGCTTTCAGTGAGCACAAGTAGCACAAGATTCGCAAAGAATTGCGAATTTTATGTAAGTGTACCTACAGATTTTGTGTCAATTTGGGTGCATTCAGTCTTATTAGTCGTGAATACAGAACTTTAAGGTGAATACTGTGAGAATTGATCGTGCTTTTACGTGGTTCACCATTACCGACAATTATCATTGATTAACAGTAAAAAAGAATTATCCAACACGACATTACTGTATATAGTATGAATGAGTATGGGCGTTATGATTCATATGTATCATAGATTAATTGCTGATAATATCAAAAACTTAGTGATTGCAATTAAAATTTTGTAGTTCTATTAACGCAACAAGTGCAATTATTTATCATTAGATCCTACTACCAGACCTCGAATACTTAATTGAATATTTGTCTTAGAAAATATCAAGGGAACAATAAAAATGAAGATTCTACAACTTAGTCGTAATTAATGTCCTTTCGTGGACAAACTGGGCGACTTTGATACTCCTTAGCAGACACCCTACGAAGCTTACATGGTTGTTCAGCAGTTTGTTTGTTTCGAATCTTCCTGACAAACTGACATACCTTCTCACCTTAAAAATACAATGAGTGGTTTGCGCTCTCAATGATTCAATAACGCGTAAAGCTCCTTAAAGTAATCAATTTTTATATGTTTAGTAAAGCATTTGGTGGATCATATTGTTTCTGATATTTTGCATAACATTCTTCATTTTCATTTTTATGCTATCCATTTCTTCTGAAAAGACTCTTCTTTGTCTTCATGCTCCATAATTGCATTCCAAAGCTACCTGGAGCTTGGAGCAATTAAAGTATTAACTTATATAGTTCATAATCGTGGTGATCCTATGAATATAATACTATTGGGATCGTTTTATAATGTAAGTTGATCTGGATTACCTTTGTTTTTTACTTGATCTTCAGCGCATCAGCTCATCTTCCTTGTCGTAGCACCTTGACTCGAGCAAATTAAAATAAATTAACCTACGCAAGTTTCGCCTGTTAATAGTACGATTCAATAAATTATTCTATATAGAACCAAGAATGGAATGCATGGGATTGTTTTTAAGAGAACTGGATCTGTGAATTCTGATTTAAATTCATTTACCATTACAAAGCTACAAATCACGATGACTGGAAACACCAGGAAATCACAAGTTGACAGTTCTAAATTATAGATTCAAGTTTGAACATTAATGTGCTTATTTTAATACAGACAAACTGCAAGCCTTGTGGAAAATAATCTCAAACGAAAAGTATGTTGTTCTCTGTAATTCCTCATTGTCAAATCATTAAATAATTTGGTGCATGCATTCACCATTGTCTGAATAAATGATGAGAGAAGATCAACTTGTTGCGTGCTGTTTAGTTAATTAATGAGTTTGACTTGACATCGACCCGTCTTCGTGTCAGTCATGACATGACATAAGTGTAATAATCAACAATATTAAACAACACATAGAGCATGCAGGTGTAACTAATTTCTTACAATTAGTAAAAGCTTATTTCATAGTAGTATGATTATGTAACAGCCTTTTCTAACCTTTTAGTGCCACGATGCATTGAAACTTTAGTATACGCTGATTGACAGGAGCAACGAGAAGAATGCTCGATTCAAAATATTAATGCAAGCACGATGACATTCAGTCACAGTCGTTTGCTGTAGCGTAAGCTCAATTTTAAAATGTTATGCAGAATGATGCGTCATAAATGAGTTGGCTATGGCAAAGAGTCAGGTCAGACTTACACTTGTATAATAATATAGAAAAGGAGCCTTTGCCTTTCCACCTGTTTTTAGCATAATCATTTCTCTGCCATTAAAAGAATTACATAGAATAAGGTGGTGGTATACATATTTACAGTTACTATCAGTTGTGTGAAATAATCATGGCCATTAATGTTAATCGAGTTGCTCAGCCCAAGAATGACGACACGTAAATTCATCTTAAAAGTGCAGAGATTCTTGTATTTTCAAAATTAAATCAACTGAAATTCCCAGCATAAGTTGTAGCAATGTAATTCTAAGTTTTTAATCCTTGATCATTAAAGCAAATTTTGTGTAGGATATGGACGAATATTTTACAGAAGGGAAGCCAATTCTAAGGTGTTTGGAGAGGTACTTATTAGTCTAACATACTAAACCGGAGCACCATTCGTGAATAAATGTAGAAATGCAATTTAGCAATGACTTTTGCCAAGCATAAAAGATGCGAATCTTTCAATAAATCCGTCACTTCGATCGTTGCTCAAGTACTTTTATTTCATAATACGAGGAAATTCAGTCATTAAAAGCGGACATTTGCCAAATATTGGAGTTAATTTGCCATATGATAGTATCTCTTATGCAGCGGCCCTGCCTGCAGACATGGTACCCTTCTCCTAAAGTATTCTACCATCGACATTACAAAAAGGCTATAGGTGTCGAGTGTGATGTGCTATATCTACTCATCACATCCATCGAAAAGGAAAGGAAGAGGCAGATGGATGGCTCAAAGCCAACCTAGAAGTATTATTTACTTATTATACGGATTATGTCAGTCTCTGACTTGCTGAGTGGAAGTGCAATTTGTACATTTGTCAGCTAAGAAAAAAGTTTGAATGTAATAATGCACTCGTTCACTTCTCAGAATAGTTTTTGAAATATTTCTTAGATTATAGGTTGCGACTTGTCGTGTGTTTTAACAGAGTTGCGGCTGTGTGGAAATGTATAATTCAATTGAACAAGATTTTAAATCATCCATCAAATTATAAAATGGTACTTTCAAATTCATGAATGAAATCATTGCGGATTCAAAGAATGTTTCAAAATCAAGTATATCTTTAGTCATCTCACGATGCGTAGATTTTTAGGGTGGATCCAGGAAGCAAAAAAGCAAAGTTTTAAAAAGCTGCCTTTGTAGGTACGACTAGAGTGTATTTTTCGGGGTCCATAATTATACTACACCGTCTACACATTACATTAAACGACAGACAGAAGATGTACATTGCACTTTGCTTAATGATCAGTTTCTCATATTCATACATTATGCTCTGTTGAAGCTTCCTAGTCTTTCCTTTCACAGCTATTAATCGGATGCTAACATTGCTAACACAAATGTTATTTGAATCACTGATGTAATTGAAGTTGTTTCCTGTGTTATGATTTGACATCCAAATTACTTAAATATGCGATCTTATTAAAAGAATGGGAAACATTATATCCTGTGACACACAAATAAATAATGATCGCAACTATCGCTGAAATTATATAACTTTATGAATGACTATCGATAAAATTTACCAATTTTGATGCATCCAATTTTAAGCAGTTTCATTCATTCGCATTCATCAATGCAATGCAAATTGCAATGGTAATTTAAAACTGGCTAAGCACTAGTGATGATGATTATGATGAGTAAGGACAACAAATTATTATATCACATGAAGATGAGATAAGTTAATCTGTGTCGTGTAATTTTAAATAGGATGCTTTTCATGTGTTGTCCAACAGCACATGTAGATGTATGCGTAAATCATTTGCTTTATTTACCAAATTGAAATCACGATTGATCTATTTGTAAATGAATACACAATTTTTGAATGTGCAGCAGAACAGACAAACCATTTTTTTGCATTGTCTCACGAAGAAGTTTCATATCATTTATCACATTTTGTTATTCTCGAATCTGCTGCTACCTCAATGTGTTTTATTGACTCCACAACTTTTTAAATGTCCATACAACTGCCATTGACTTCGTAAAACAAACATCTTTTTAGTAGAGTAGTCATAAATTGTAAACTATGAAATTCTTCAGACATTATTATTGCACTAAGCCAGGATTGAATTAATATAACATGCAGACACACGCATAACTTCATAATTTAACCATGTATTTGGGCAGCAAATACTTCTTGGCACATTTTTACAAGTAAGAAAATGTTCTTCTGTCAGTTCTGTGATCATTTAATACGGTAAATATTTTGGCTTGTCTCTTATGTTACATAACCACACAATTGAATGTGCATTTCATTTTGAATGTGCCCAGAAAAGTAATCAAAAGTGTACTTCGAACAAATCTAAGGGCCATTAAGTTCAAAGTATTACAATATGTTCAATGAATTCTCATCTTTATTCGCCACATTCCTAGCCAAAAGCTTCACGAATTACATTTAAGGGAGAATTGGCTTGATCGATTCGTGAACTGAGTGGAAAACAATGCCAGTAAATGAGTTCATTACTTCTACATAGTCTGTTGGCGAATCATCTTTTAAGGAAAATCTGATTGATTATACGTAAATAATTTACTTTTTGGATTCACTCAAGTCATAAAAACATTTTATAGGTTTATGTTTACTCATAGTATGTGTTAAATCTAAGTGGGAGTTCGTTGCATCAAGCTTAATTACTTTGAGACACAGTCTGACTCTCATCATCATCATCATCTTCCTCGTCATTCCTTATCCAAGCAGACTCTTCTTGAAAACTCACAAAATCTTTCAGAAAATCCAAGCCGAATCCATCGTCAGCCAATGGATCAAACTGATCTTTCCCAGCGTCCGATTCACTACTCTTGTCTTCGAAGTGTAATGAAGATTTGCTATAATCTGTATCATTTTTAATTTTGCTTGCTCCCCTATTTGGCAAACGTGGAACTTTAGACATGCTCTTCGCAGGTTGATATTGTCTAACTCGAGGAGTAGCTATCCTCGTATGAAAATAGGAAGTGCCAGATGGTGATTTTTTCTTAGGAAGCTCCTTCAGCTCATCAGGATTATTGTATATTATCTTTCCTAATCAAATTATTTTAGTGATTACTGATTGATTTCGTTAATATTCGTTGATTATGAACAGAACCTGTTGAGGAGAACTCTGGCTCTGATTTTTGTAAATATTCACTTGTCTCCTGAGATAATTTTTTCATCAAACTATCACGCATTGAAAGTGTAGATTGTGTTTCCTCAGTTGAATCTAAATGGGGCTTGATGAAAAATAAGGGTCTGTTCCATAAATCCATGTCCGACATTTCAGACTTGATTTCTTTCCTGCGTTCATTCTGACAACAGATGACAGAAGATTTGTGGTAATTCAGAAGCACACAAATTATATATACATAACAATATTGGATACACTTGGAAATCTATGCATTTACCGAAATCTCATGTCTCAAAGCCTGAATTTCCATTTCACTCGTCTTCTGCAGTATTTCAATTTTGTACGATGTTTTTAAATCTTTCGTATCCCTCCCATCGATACCTTTCGCAATTTTAGGTTTTAAACTGTCTGCCCTATTCCTCAACTTCATGTTCAGATCGCTTTGAATAGATTTTAATTCAGCAGCCCAACTTCTCGGAGCCGATTCCAAAAACTCCTTAGCATCGTTGCAAATAGCGGTTTTCGAGTACGATTCGTGTTTAAAGCGAGTTGTGTCAAGCAGAAGTGCACTCCTTGCTGATTGAATATCAGAGCGCTGCTTGAGTTGAGCCTTTTTCTTTTTTTCAGCAGTTGAGGTTGCACCCACAAGGTCACTGTCATAAGTTAAGTAAAATGTCTTGCACTTTATTGGCAGTTATAAAGGAGGGCCTGTGCAATCCCTTAAAGCAAGCGGACATTTAACTAGAATCATATCACTAAACCTGAGGGCAGTATCAAAGACAGCGCTTGATTTTTTTCTCTGAATAAGATCGATTCCTTGATTCTTCAGCTCAGTGGTTCCTGGCAGACTGGACCAAAGATTCATGAACTTTTCCGCTGTTTCGTCATCATTGACAGAAGAAGGTGACATTGTAGCTGACAAATCCTCATAACTCCATTGAGGAGTATCGGTTCCGCATCCTTGTGATGGCATAGTTTTTCTTCCTTTTCTATTTAATGTCTTTTCGTCAGTTGCTCTGTGTAGGGATTGTAGAAATGCATCGGTCGATCTTCCACTCTGGTTGTTGAAGTTTCAGCTTCCATTTGGAATACAGTTTTGGTCACACCTGCATTCGATGCTACTAATGGTTACATTATACTACTAACACACACATGTAAAAGGAGGCGAGTAACTTTGCTGTTATTGTACAAGTTGGAGACATTTTTTGTTTATTTTGATTTCTCACCTATGCAATGTGAGAATTACACACGATTCATCAAGGATTTATTCAAAAGTAGGGCAGTTATGTGTTGTGCGAAGTGAGATTAAAAATAATCTGCAAGCAAATAGAGAAACTTCATAGCTGAACCACATCAAGTTATTTAAAAGAAATGTATAAAGTGTGTAGAGAAGTTCCTGGTTGGGATAGAAAACTGTCTTTTTCTTCGTAATAATAAACAGTGGACGATGCACAGCCAGGGGTTTCGAGGTACCAAAAGTGCATATGTGTGTTGTATATTGTCATTATTGTAATCATCTGTCTCGGTTTTGCATTAAAATAATGACCACTAAATATTTGTTCCCTCTTAATAAAATGCCAAGCTTCCTAATGACAATTTTCTAGTAATACAAGTCTTCTTTCATTCAAATTCTATGCAGCTTATTAAACAATGGATTGCATATTATAATAGATTGCATACCATAATGGATTATAATGGACAGTTTATTGTATATCCACTGGTTCAAACAGGAAGATGCACAGAGGATGAAAGAGAAAAGTTGACTCCTGTCACTTCGGTCTCTTCCTTTGCTGTTGTAAACCGTAGATTAAAGTTTATAGTCTTCGAAATTGTGAGAGAATTCATTTTTTATTAAGTAAAAACTGTATTTTTCAAACTTATTCATTTGGGTTTCCTGTATCATATATTTTATACTTATTGTGAAATTGCAATGTTACTGATTTTCATTGGGCTAAATTTTGCACTTAAATTCTTTACATAGTTATGCATTTTGTGCTGAAATTGCCTTGCGATTGCAAGCAGACACTTTTACTATAATAAATACCCTTGGGATCTTAATGTGTAATGAAGTCGGAGTTGTTGCTCCCGTAGCAAGACAATAAGCAGTAATTCAGTAATCTGTCATAAAGTCATAAATCAAAAGGAAGTGCTTAAAGGTTATAAGTCAAAGTAAAGCCCATTTAAATTGATAGGCTTCAACAAGACAATAAAAACTAGAATCCATATTTCCTTCTGCCTTTGTGCTTTTTGAAGTTAAATGATAATATATACACGAGATTACTGATGTCAAAATGCTCACAAATCGAATTAATGAACATTTTAGTACTCTCACCAATCCCAATCTTCAGAATAAAAGTATTTCACAAGACAAAAAGTTAGTATAATAAATCCATGTACGGAGATTGTTATCAAACCTTGAAAAATCAATCAAAGCATGATAGACAATTGAATGTAAATTATACTCATCTCCTTAGAAGAAGGTGACAATTTGTTTATTGAACCTCGTGAGCCATAAATAAGCGCTTATCTCACAGTGTGCCAGAGTAAGAAGCCACACTCCACAAGATAGTTCGGCAGACCTCCTGACCCACGACATGATGAGAATGCCTGCTATAAAATAATTGCAAAATAATAGGAAATATAAATTACGAAAAAGTAAAATCCTCAATCACAATTATTATTTCATTTCTGTTCATGAGGTGTATTAGTGTCATTGTGCAAATTACGCTCACGTTATGCGTTAGGACGAATCAAAGGAGCGTCCGCCTGCCTTGTGGATATGACCACAACTTTCTACCCAATTATAGTTAAATCAAATATATATTTTTAGAGGATGGCATGTAAGTAACAACAATAAAATGTAACTTTATAGTGTGGCATGACATTGGACTTCTTAGGTAGGGCGACTGACAATACACCATGCATACATACATACTTCTTTCTAGCCTGCGGTGTGTAAAAAACTGGATGACTTTGACTCTTTGTCTTGAAGGAAGAAGCAACCAAAGTCACAAGGCAGATTCACCCTCATTAGTTATCACTTATCATCTCTAGTGCATTCCATTCCATCAATTTATTTATTTATTTGATTACTTGAAATCCACACCAACTGACCAACTTCACGTGAAGACACTCCACTACTTAACTTTCAGAGAATTATGATACGACAACAAAGCGGAGATATGATCCATGGGCAATAGCAGTCAGTAGTGGCATACTATTTCATCCACTCAAAATAAACTAACAAAAGTAAGATGCGCAGAGTAGTAGCTCTTCAAGTAAATTCCATAGGACTTATTGATGGGAATGAAGTGCCATTCTGCATACTTTCATCAAGGAAAATAAATTGATCTGCTTGTCTCAGGGTTAACTGAGTTATTGGACAAGTCTTTGTAGCATTCCTATTAAAATCGTTTTACGAGCTGGGCAGGTGAATATGAAAAATGAGCTGCATATTATTATGCAAGGTAATTAGATCGACAATGAAGACGCATTTCGCTGATTTATTGCAATTTGCAACTTGCAACGTGCTGTGGGCTGCTATTCATTAAGAAGTCCCACAATTTCGTGGTCATGTCATGTCTGTAGGATACACTTTGTTTTGATGAGGTTGTGAGGTAGAATGAATCCCAGATTCTTTTGTTTTTATTCTTTGAATTAATTGCAACTATTTTGTACGGAATAGTTTTGATTTTTATAAGCTTGAAAATAGACTTGAGGACCTTCTTGATGATCTTGACTAGTTAATTTGATACACAATTAACAATGGGATGGAGTCAGAGTGGAGAAGCAGACCAATAGCGTAATTGAATATTCTGCAATGTGCGTCTGTTTTGCCTTGAACATGTCCCTTACTAAGCTAAAATTCATTTTTCCAAGTTTCAAAATAATATTATATCCTTCTTGCACGCGTACAACATTCCTTTGATGCAATATGATTGTGTAACGGATATTTTTCGTTGTTTCTCCAAAATGTGCATTTCAGCTTAAGTTGGTAAAATGCTTAGAGAGGTGTTTGCAAATGGCAATGCGAAGGAAGGACAAATTATTAGCAAGTCAAAGGCGACTACAGAAATAGAAAATAGGTTCCCTTTAAAGGTATTTAGAGAATTTGAGCTGCTCAGTTTGATGTGAAGTTTTGGACAGACCAAAGTCGCTTCCTTTCTGTCGGATGGAAAAGTTAATCTCATGAATATTCACAACAATAGATGAGCGTGAACAGCCTCTACCCAGTAGTCACCACTTACAGCAAAGTTTAAGTATTAAATGAAAAGGTGTGCAAATTGTTATGATCATGAAGTGTCCAAGCGTACAATAAATATTTGTACAAACATTCGTAAAAATTACAATGTTACATTCACAGTCCATTCAGCTATTACAGTATTTACGATTTTTGACAGTTAACAGTAAAAACTTGTGTGTTAACTTGTTCTCTGATGTGATGTCCACACATAAAAAATCACGAATGAATATTTCCGTATCTACTGAACGAGTAAAAGGCAACTAATGTCTTTTTTATTCGTGCCTTGTTTCCCCATAATGTGCCTGAATAATACTTACGTATAATATTTATAAACTGTGAAGCAAGTTCACAATAAGTTATTATTACTTAGCGCATTACTGATTTCCTATTTCACTGCCAAATGCCAATTAACCTATTGCTCATTTCGCATTATCACATTTATTTCATTTATTTAATATTTACTCAAGATTTATGAGGCTTTCTCGCTTTTCTCTCTCAGCCAAATCTTGTGAACAGTTATGAATTAATAGTAGTCTATATAGTATTATTTAATGAATTATTGAGCTTGTAAAACTCTTGATTCTTCAATACCAAAATCGCCAAAATGTGATGTTGACGACAGTAAAAAAGATTTGCTTTCATAAAACATCTTTTAAACTGCTGCATGTTTTAGAATTAACTGTGTAGTTTACATATCTTCCCAGGGAATCGAGACTAAAATATTTAATCTGCACATTTGTATGTAATATGTAACTTTACTTCAGAATAGCTAAAACTTGACCTGAATTCCTTACTTGCAGATTTGCTTTTAAAAGTTTAGTAAAATATGAGATTAGGAATAGCCTTGAGTACTACATAACTCCTGACACTTAAGCTTAAAGTCAAACTCAGAGATTGACATATTTCGCAACTAAACAGCACTAATAAACCCCATATTCTGTATATTATGCAACAGTAGTGGCGAAAGCCGACCTAGAGTAAAAATAAAATGACTCTACTATAAATACAAGGTGTGTTCAGAAGATTCAAATGGTAAACAAATTATGTATTCTAATTTTTAGTCTAAGGTTTTCAGTTCTTAACTTTTTTTCGTAAGCGCAAGAAGATAGCTATGCTTTTGTTCGTTGGTACATTATGCTGGGCATTATGCCATTTTTTAAGAACTTTTTGATGTCACTGTAGATAGCACAGCTTTACCTTCGAAAACTCCCAAGTTTTGTCACAGAGTTGGTTGGTATGAACTTTCTCAAAGAATACACGTAGTATCCTTCAACTCCATACACTTCTCAGTATTTTCCCTTGCTGCAATCGTTGCGATCACCAATGCAATTTTGACATTCAAGCTTACAGGAGGTAAGTGAGGTTTTGCGTTTAGTACTAATAATTGCACTTGCAAAAATTGCTATCTTCTAGAAGTTGTGCTTTTAAAATACACGCAGGTGGTTGCTTGAGCTAAGACTTATCTCATTTTGTGGATTATAATTTGATTGCATGCGTGTCCCATCTTGTCATCAAAATACATTCTTCTTCCACGTTCTCAAGAAATACGTATTCTTATTCTTGAGTAATCCTATTTTAACCATTAGATTCCAAAATGTATACCTTAATTGCAACACCTTTTGAGGGGAACGCCAACACTTGTAGCGTAAGACTTCGAATTCCTTTTCCCATCTAAGCGAAGAAAATTTGCCATAATTTTGAATTAGTAAGGACTAAAGTGACACGTGGTGACATCCCTGTGCCTGAACTAATCTCTTACGAAGTTATACACAAGAGATTCTGTTGATAGTATTATAATTTTGTTCGTCTTTAATTCGTTGTTATTATTGCAATCTAATAAGCCTAAAATTTCATTGATCTTTGAGTTCATTGCTGCTTTCAGTAATTTGTATGATTCTAGCTTACTCATAAGGTCATTTGACTTCATATTACACAATATTACTCTAACGTGTAAAGTTAACTCGTAATTAAAAAGGCAATGACGCCTGAGGCTTTGTGGATTCATCAATTCATTATTTATTTTTGATCTCACCATATTGTTCGTTGTTTACCGTGTTAGAAAAGTAAGAAGTGCAAGCACGATAATGCAATAAGTAACTGTGAGAAATGCGATACGGAACACAATGATCTTAAATTGGGAATGACAACTGTTTAATTAATGACTTTTAGTATTTAAAATTGAACAAATGTGACTTCAGATAAATGAAATGTTTAATCAACTCACTCAGCTTTATTGTGTTCTTCTGTCCCAGACCAGCTTCCAGTATTGCACGACAATTGTCTAGAAAAGAAGTACAATTGTGGGTAGTTTTGCAACTCTCCATTTGAAGAATACACACCATCACAACCAGGTAGTAAATATTATAGTAGTAGTCTACGGAGATGAGTACCTAACAGCTTAATTAATTACCAGCCGATGCATCTCATGAATTGATGCAGTAGGTGCAAGATTACAAGACTTTTTGTGAATTGTGAAGCGCAGACAAGGTAATAAAGTTTTGTGCAAGTGCAATTAGACACTTTTGTTAATAACTCTGTAAGAAAACTTTACCATCTCTGCATGCTTCATGTTTTGGCGATGTTTGCTTATCATATCAAAATTCATACCACATTCTGCTTCTCTTCATGATTTAATTGCACAGTTTCATGAGTTTTAAGGTTGTAAACTTGTATTCGTAAGTGACACTTTGATCATTTATTTCATGCGAGTATGGGATGGAATTTGTAAACGCAGCGTATTTTACATACTACATATAAATACTGAATTCTAGTAAATATTTGTGAGTGAGTAAAGAGTAATTGCTGCAAACATTGAACTTTGAACGATTCCATCGAGTTACAGGTGTCTTTGAAAAGTCTCGAAGTGTCTAGTTTTTTACTGTGTGGACTAATAAATTGCGAAGCTTCTATTAGATGAATTTGTTCACAAACTTATTTAAAAAATGCTTTAACTAGAGAAGCTACTGCTGCAAAACTTCATCCAGTTGAATGGCGATACTGTAGCAGACTAAAAGAGGATCTTCGTGTTGCATGTTGCATTTATCGACAAGACAAGTATGATAAGATATTTTCAGCACAAGACTTTCAATTATACTAATCATATTCACCTCTCACCTCCAATGAAAGTGCAGTAATTGGTAAAGTAGCTATGACCTTAACTGTTCAATCGATAATTAAAATCAACGAAAATTGATTACTGATTACATACTTTGTCTGCATAAGTCTGCATTTCCATCTGTAATTACTCCTGCTTTTGATTACACGAAAGATCCGCACACGAATGATAAATACTTCTATTACTTCTGTGTTATTTTTCATGTGACACAGAGATTCGCGTTTGATAACACCATGTGAAAGCACATGAGTCTCAGTCTCCCAACTGTAATTCCAACACAAGCCACACACGAATAACACACGATGTCCTGCAGGACACGATCCTGAAATCCTAACTGCATTCAATGTTTGGGGAGTTTTCTTCGTCATTTTGATTGACGGCGCTATCTTAAATTGATTAAATAATAATGATGATTAATTGTTCAAAGAGTTAGCTCATGACTTATGCCGTAAGATCTTGAAATTTCCGTGAGCAATTAACCCCAGTGACATATTTGTCTCTCCCGTGACTTGCTTGTCACGCATTTCGTCACCTGTTTCTGCCGTAAGGGTGCTAATCTGTAGGAACTGCAATTACATTTGAATGTACTAGTGAATGTTAATCGGCTTGTCACAATCTCACAATTCATGTGCAATAAGGAATTCTCAATTTTACTCAAATTAGGCCAATATTCGTTGCAATTGAGCGAAGAAGGAATCGTAATTTAATTTATTGACACGACCAATTTTAGACTCATTTATGCACAGAAGCATCTTCACGAAGAATTTAAGAGTAGTTGTGTTTTCAACCGTTCTTGCGAGAAAACTTTTACTTGATTAGCCACACCAATATTATTATCGCCAAGCTGCGCCTTTTTCATTTATAGCAAAAAGTTAACGATGAAAACAAGTGCATTATCGTAATTTAATAGATGAAATGATTATGCAATTGGTTTTATAACAATATAATTTTTAACAATACACAATAAGAATTTCTTAATTTCTCAAGACACTCAAGAGACAAATCCTAAATTCTATTGATCTGTGTTGAACACTATATCCGATCTGCAAGTTTTAGTTTTGTATTATATGAGCATAATTTTTCTGATTAAAAACAAATTAATCCCTAATCGCTATATTTATAATGCAGCGTTAATTTGTTTATAAACAAAATAATCGGACAAGGTTTTCGCGCAGCGTCTTCAGTAATTGCCATAATTTATTATTGCTGTCATGAACGGATGGATTCCTACTCCTATGTTTCGCGAATTGTTATAACAAAAATGCTTTAAACAATCCTCTGATCAATAACTGATGACGCATCGACACATAGCTCGTCTTATGATTGATTGCAATATTTTGTCATAACGTAATGGCTCATTGAGGCCAATTGAGTAGTTTTGTATAAATCGATTCAATTCAATTAATGGTATAACACAACCAAAGCAATAAATTCCTAATTTATTGCCTTTTTCACTTTTTGCACTAAGTTATTTATATTACTTGCATGGTGTAGGTCAATATATTAATTGCCATCATCTTGAACTCA
>JAQGAD010000329.1:0-45748 GCA_034696625.1 Isotomurus palustris | reverse complement strand
TAAATCACATCACATCACACAAAATCACAATCACAGTGTGATTTTGAGGTGTGATGTGTGAATTTAACAACACTGCTTATTACTCATAATGCTTAGTCACTTCCTGCTTCCTTGTGTGACAGCCCCCCTACGGAAATGAGAATGGCTCCTGCCATTCTGACCGGGACAGCACAGGAGAACAAAATTAATAACGATAACAATAATACAAAATAAAAATATTATTCCATCAGAGTGTGGCTAAAACTAGAGCCCAGGGGACGGAAGATGTCCCGAAGCGACGGCTGTAAATTGAAGGCAATCACTGGAATAAAAATAATAACTGCAGGAAGGTCAGGCTTCTTCCAACAATCTTTGCACTCGCACATCTAGCTGAGGTGGCGAGCTCACTTCTCCTTCCTCAGTGCCCTCCTTCTGCACCCTCGGTTTCTTCTTTTTAATCTCCTTAGTCACATCGTCTCCTTTCTTCTTAGAGCTCCGCTTATCCTTTGATCCCTTGGTCTCAACTCGCTTGCCAGGGGCCTCCTGTTTCCTCTTCGGTACCTCCTCTCGTTGCTTGGAAACCTCTACTCGCTTCAAGGGCTCCTCTCGCTGCTTTGTTACCTCTACGCGCTTCAAAGGCTCATCACGCTGCTTCGTGTCCTTTTCCACTCGTTTCATAGGCTCCTCTCGCGGCTTAGGGTCCTTCTCCAGTCGTTTCACAGGCTCCTCTCTCTGGATAGGCTCCTTCTCTTCAAGCTCCTTCTCTCCTACGGACGCGTCTGAGTCACTTCCTGACGAAGACGATGATGACGACCCTGCTTTCTCTGCCAATTCCTTTCTTATTGCTGCGAACTGCTCAAGACAGAATTTGTGATTGTCTTGTACAGCAATCACGATCTCATCAAGCACGGTTCGTGCATGCATACCGTTCTCGATTGCACTTTCCAGACACTCGATCCGAGAATTTTGCATGTCGTGAAAATCTTCCTCCGCTCTCTTCATCTCAGCTAGACGTCTGCTGTAGCGAGTAAACGCGATGGGTTCGAGTCTCACCGCTACAGGCTTAACCTTCGGAGTTAACTTTCTATCACTCATGATAACTTAGAAAAAGATGAACTGTGGAAATACTTTTCCTCGTAGTCTCTTGTACTAAAAAATAGTATGTGTGCTCTGAAGCAAAGATGTGAGTTAAATGAACTGTTACATCTATTTTCGTCATGGAACTAAATGTTAAGAATGTGATCATCGTATCCTAAGTAGATTTCATTATAATCTTAAGTAATTAATAATTTGCAACGTAGTCATATTCCTCACATATTCCACAAGTCGATAAGGCTTTCCATGGATGAAGCCTGAGACTGCAAAGCCAACGGTGATGGTGGTGGCGATGATGTTGGTGTCAGGGTACGGAATTTGCAGATTCTGCAATTGGATACTCCGCAGTTCGGGTTGGTTCTTACATCAGGCACATTCTTGGCCTTGCTTGCTTGAAGAAATCTTGTTCCAATGGGATTGTAAATGAATCCAGGAACATTAAACTCAGCTTTATCCACAGGCGGCACGAATTCTCTCACCGTCCTCCCTCTTGGCCCCAAAATGACAGATCTTTGTTGATTAGCCAGCTTGTGGTACGCTCCTTGCATTTGCTTTCTCGCTTGCTTCGAGAAACGAAAGCAAACAGGCGGCATGTGAGTTAGGTTGCTCTTAAGGTTGTATTTAATTCCTTGGAGGCGATCTCGAATTGTGGGGACAGTAGACTTAGCTGACCTAGCTACGGCCCTGCTCAACCAGATTCCAGTCCTAGTTGGAGTTTCACGTGGTGGTGGGGCCCGCCAAATCATATTGTTGTTTTCTGTTTGGGCTGCTGCATTCTTTTGTGCTGAGCTTTGCAGGTACTTTATCACGATAAAAGTCGCTGCTACCAAGATTAAGATCAAAAAGAGTGTTATACACTCGACAGTGAACTTCGCAATTGGAAGTGTTTCCTCTACCGAACTTCCGTTGACAATTGGAAGTGGCACCATCGCAGCCGCCAGTGGGCCACAGATCCTGATCAGCAAGTAGATAGCAATTATGGTAACAGCAGCTAACCAGACAGTAACGGCTAAGGACAGGTGCGTGCCGCCCACATGCACCAAGGCGGGTAGTATAACTTCCGGCTCCCTTCTCACGGACATGTTAAGGTGAGCTACAGTCTCCGGCCATTTGGCGTTTATTATTTCGCCCAGGTCCGCGTATAATGAATTGTTGTGAATTATAGGCGACGTCTGCCTCGACCACGCAGCAGGATAGAGATGATGAGTAACAATTGAAGCTGCTGCAGCTTCGGATGGTCTGCACAACCTAGTTGGGCGAATTGCAATTCCATCTCCTTTTAGTGAGCATCCACAAGGTACGGTGACATCTAAAGTTGAGTTTCCATCTGCTTCAGTGTGGTATGACGCCACTTGTCCTACACAGCTGATGGTGATAATACCTCGATAGTTCAGAATTAAATAGTGGGTGTTGTCCGTTTGCAGGATGACGGGCTTATTCATTGTTAATGGACTACAATGAAATCCACACACACGAGCCAGCGCCGATACAGAGGCTCGCTGTGACAATGCTGCAGTGATGCAGGCGGTATTAGGGACGTGGATACTAGGGTACTCCGGGACGAAACACAAGTCATCTGTAGCAAACTTGCAGTTTTCCTGTTCTCGTGACTGCAATGGGAGAATATTTTCAGCGACTTTGAGGACACGGCCCGGGCTCACATCTATCTGACAGATTGAACCATTGGCTACAAACGGTATTGACGTAAGCTCGTACAGGTTAATAGGTCCTTTGGCTGCTCTAAATGGAATTTTTGTGGTGATTTTCAGCCTTCGGGATGAAACTGAGCAGGTAGTAGTCTTAATAGCGTAATACAGTCCCAACCGCTCTTCTGGAATACTAGGGATGAGATTTGGGAATTTTAGTGAAAGCGCTTGAATGTCTTTCTGCAGGTTATCCGGGGAAACTAGAGCGTGTGGAATCTTTTTGTCCTTGCAGTCGCTCATCACTGAGTTCCAAACTGAACGTTGTGCGATGTAGTGCACCATAGCGACTGTCCTAAGGTCAGTCTGACGTTCCACTTCTAACCCCTTCCCGATGGTTTCTGCGGTCTTGGCCATAGTCCGCATATCGTTGGAATTAACCCGGGTGAGATTAGAAAGGAACTTCTCGATTTTGAGAGAGAAGGCATTAATTGTCCGGACATTCATCTCTCGTTCCTTTTGTGAAACTTCTAGCTCTTTTTGGACCTCCTCTGCGGACTTCCTCAGATTCTGCTCGTTAGCAAAAATCTCATCCACCGTATCGGATGATGCGACTCCACAGCAAAATTCATAGAAATCTCCTATGAATCTTACTGACCTCCTTGATCTCTTACCACCCGTAGTCACGTTCACTAGGGGTGTAAGGCTTTCCATAAGTGTAGGGATGTCGCTCTGTAGTTTCCAGATTTTCCTTGGGATCTCGCACTCGGTCGTGCATTGCGGCTGTACATCGGTCCTGTACGCAGTCCAATCAGGGATGTCCACTTCAAATGTCAAGGGTCGGCTGTCATGGTAGAATATCGGACGGACCTCACGGATGTGAAATCCAGTAGACAGCTTCACTGGGGATCGAAGCGCAGCAGTTTGCAGTATGCATAAGCATAATGCAGGTAGTACTTTCATCATTTCGTGTACTTGGTAGTGTTTCTGGTTCTAAAGTTGTATCTTGTCTGAATGCTATTCTCTTGCCTTTCAGGGGTTTTTATAAGCTGCTTCGTCCTCGTTTGGTTGGATTTTCTCTGGGGGAGATCTACTATATCCGGGCTGACAAGACGAATATCTTGAGAATCCTGTTCGAGTGAGTCACTCTGCTCTACTTCCTCACATCCTGTGTCATCTTCTACGGTGCTGACTTCGTGGATTCCTGCCTCGCGCTCATAGTAAGGTTTAAGTTTTTCTACATGAACCGTTTCCCTGTATAATCGGTTTCCTCTCTTTGCTTGTATCACGTAATTGACTTCCGACAATTTTTCCAGGACTTCGTATGGACCGAAGTAATAGCAAAACAATTTAGAGCTCAATTGTTTCTTCTTGATGACTTTCCTGACAAGAACTTGCTGACCGATGTGGAATTCCACATGTCTTCTCTTGCTGTTTACTCTCTCTGCGTACGTGTCCTGCTTGACCAGGATATTCTGGCGAGCTATTAATCTTGCGTCCTGAATTCTTTGCAATATTTCTTCTAGGGGGACGTGTTTTGTTAGGCCGAGTGCAGCCTCAACTGGTAGTACGGGCTCTTGACCATGCAGCAGGAAGTGCGGAGAATATCCCGTAGACTCTTGCACGCTGGAATTGATTGCGAATTGCAGGTGTGGTATTAGGCCGCACCAGTCTTTTTGATTTGATCCTGTGTACATGGATATGCAGTTTGTAAGTGTATGATGACTTCTCTCAACCAGCCCCTGTGTTTGAGGATGGTATGCCGTTGATGTTCGAGATTCCACTCCTATCAACTTATTCATCTCCTGGAATAATTCGCTCGTAAAGGTGGTTCCACGATCTGTCATGAGGATTTCGGGGCATCCATGTCTACATATTACTTGCTCGAGAAAGAATTTTGCGCATTCCACGTTTGTGGCTTCTTTAACTGCTCTGATCTCCATATATTTGGTTAAATAATCGATGCATGTGATGACATACTTGTTCTGCTTATCGGATCGCGTGAAAGGTCCCATTACGTCTAACTGCACCCGACTGAAGGCCCTCGTGGGCACTTCGATGTGTTGCATTAGTCCGGCTAATCGATGCTTCGGTGTTTTTCGTACTTGGCAGGTATGACAACTTGAGACGTATTTGAATACGTCCTTTCTCATCATAGGCCAGTAATACCGTTGACTGATCTTTTGGAATGTTTTGTAGAATCCCATATGACCTGACAGCGGGTCATCGTGCCCCTCGGATAGTATTGTCTCTCTTAATGACCGTGGCACAAAAAACGTAGTACTTCCGGTCCTTGGATTTCGGCTGTGCAGGATTCCATTTATTAGTAAATACTTTCTCTCCATCCTCTCATTGGATTTTGTTAGGATGATGTTTATGAGTTTTTCGATTTCAGGGTCTGAGGCCTGAGCTTCCGAAACTGCGCTTACTCCAAGCTGCAGGAGCGGGATTTCCCTCATGTCATCTTCCTCAGGATCGTATAAGCTTGTAGGGAATCTACTAAGGCAGTCAGGGACAAGGTGCTGCGTTCCGGAAATATGGTAGATACCCTCAATATCGTAGTCGGCTAAGACTAAGGCCATTCTACTTAGTTTGGGCCCTAGGTCTTCCTTCTTGGCTTTAAGAAGAAAACAAATGCTATGATGATCTGTGTGTATTTTTAATTTTACTCCATAGACCAGATGTCTAATTTTCTTCAGAGCCCATGTGATTGCGGTCAGCTCAATTTCCGTGGTGGTGTAATTCTTCTCAGCTGGACTGAGCGATCTACTCATAAACGCTACAGGCTTCTCTTTCCCTTCAACGATTTGGAATAAGGCTGCGCCAAGACCATGTAGTGAAGACGCATCGGTTTTAAGGATGGTTTCTCTCGCTGGATCGAATAGACTCAATATTGGAGCGCTGGTGATTGCCCCCTTCAAGTGGTCAAAGGCTTCTTGTTGCTCCGCTCCCCATATGAATCGTACCTCCTGGCTGAGTAATTTCTGGATGGGAGCAGCTATCTTCGAGTAGTCCTGTATGTACTTCCTGAAATACGATATTAATCCTAAAATTTTTTGGACTTGTTTCCGTGTCTTAGGTGCAGGCAAGTCCTTCACAGCTGTGACTTGCGATTCATCCAGTCGGACGCCATCCTTGTTCAATACGTAACCTAATATTTTTATCTCCTCAAAAAGAAAATTGCATTTTCCTGGTTTCAGCAACAGGTTCTCGACTCTCATTCGCTGGAAAACTTGTCTTAGGTTGTTGAAGTGTTCCTCCTCCGTTTCTAAGAATACCACAATATCATCCAGATAGCACATGCAGATGTCATATCTCAAGCCGGACAGAACCATGTCCATCAACTTCGCAAAAATTGGTGGGCTGTTGGTCAGCCCAAACGGCATCATTTTGTACTGATAGAGTCCATTGCGATCTCGAAAGGCGGTTTTTTCCTTGGAATCCGCGTCCATCTCAATTTGGTAAAACCCAGCTGCTAGATCTAACGTTGAGAAGAATTTTGCTTTGTGCACCCTGTTTAACACATCCTCTATTCGTTGCAGGGGGACACTAAGCTTCTTCGTAGCAGCGTTTAATGCTCTATAATCGGTAATAAATCGACGGGAGGTCCAAGTACCATCGTCAGCTTTCTTTGGGACGACGAAACAATTGGCTGCCCATTCTGACTCGGAAGGCTCGATTACTCCTAACTCCAACAGGCCCTTAATGTGGGTTTCTATTTCCTTGTTTTCCTTCTCCGATCTAGGCACCAATCTCTGCCGCACTGGTTGGGCGTCTCCTGTGTCAATCTTGCATTTGAGCCGCTTGGTGCGACCTAACATCCTCTTTTCCGATTGGAATATGTCTTGGAACTCCAGTAAGAGAGATTCCAGCTTACTTCGTTTAGCTTTAGACAATTTATCGTTAAAATTGAATTTGCTGAGGAATGTTTTCTTTGTTACAGTTTCTTCTATGGGATTGTCCGTCCTTGTGGCTTCGAATGCCTCTGATGCCTCTTCGTCGATAACTCCTATTTTTGTGTTTGTAGAGAGTACCTTGGGCTCTGTCGTAGGATTGATAAGCTGCACGTGCGTAGTCTCAGCATTTATCAGCATGTTTGGAACAAGGATGCGGTTATGCTTGTATATTTGATCTCGGCTTGTAACAATGAAATCTCCAGTACTTGTGATGACGTCAGCGTGCACTGGGACAAACACCTTGCTACGCGGAGGCAGTGTTGTCGTATGCTGGACCCTCAGGTAACGAACTGGCATTTTGACTTTGTTTTGGGGCGTAATAGTATTGATTGGAACTTTCTTCGCTTTCTTCAGATAGTTGTCTTCTGCAGCAACTTTAACTACGCCAAACGTCGGGGACGATAGCTGCAACGCCTTCACGTCTATGCTACACTCGTAATTTTGGAGAAAATCAAATCCTAACAGTATCTGACACTGTGTCGAATCTGTGATAAGCATTGGGTATCTCAACTCTCGGTTTCCGATTTGTATGGGTACGACAGCAAATCCGTCATCTTTTAATGTCTCTCCACTGATGGTTGTTAATCTTATTGCTTTATTTGATGTGTACTCTAGCCCTGCTGCCATGTTCATCGAGATTAAGGATGCTCCTGCTCCTGTGTCCACTGTTGCGGTTAGCAACTTTCCATTGACAAAAACGTCGACTGTTAAAGGTCCATGGGTGTAAAAAATATTCTGTGTGCATCGCAAGGATGTTATTGGAATGTCTTTTGCGCGTAACACCTCAGGCTGCTTCATTTCACACTTCGCTGTGCGTGGACGCGTCACTGCGTCCATCCTTGGGAGTTTCCCTGGTCCTGAGCGTATTGATTGTTTTGACTCTGCCACTGCTGTTGTGGTCTATCTTGCTCCCACCTCTGCGTGTTTCTATTTGCTGCCATTCTTGTTCTGCATTGAGCGATCAAATGGCCCGTTCGTTTGCAGTAATGGCAAACTGCATTGTTACGGAAGTTTCTGTCCCTCTGGTTTCCTCCTCCTCTATTAGAAGTACCGTTCCTTCTATCTCCACGATCCTCTCGTCGGTTATCCGCTTCTCCGTTTTGTTTGGACGTGAAGGAGTTGATACTTGCTTCCATTCTGTCTATTTTGTCTTTGAGCAGCTCAATGTCAAATGCTGCAGCGGAAGCGGTGGCCAAGCTGACTGCTACCCTTTCCTCTTTTATTCTGCGATTGCGGGTTCCGTTGATTCCGTCTCATAATCGAGGATAAGCTGCATAAGATCCTTGTATGTTACAGGAGCCCCTCGGCATTCTAAGTATCTTCTAAGTGGTAAAGACAGCTGCCTTGTCATGCTGTAGACTAAGTCTTTCTCTGTAAAACTTTTCCATTCGTCTCCAATCAGGAAACGCACTCTTTGCATGAAAACAGATGCTTTCTCTGCTGGGCCCTGTCGCTTGGTCAGGATGTCAACGATTCCTCTGCTTTCTCCTTCTCCATCCATCGGGCATTCGTCTAAAAATTTCTTTACGGTAGCTTCCCAGTCACTGGTGTCGTCCGTCATGACGGTTTTATTTATAATAAACCATTGCTGAGCAATATCGCTCTGAATCGCTAGTGGGAGTGCCAGTTTACATGCTTTGTAGTCCATCTTGCTGGCCTTGGCCCACATAGCAAAATTGGTCAGGAATGGTGATAGGAGACTCTTTTGAAGAGGCTGAGTGTATTTGGGTTGAGGAAGCATTTCAGACATGGATGGTGTGCTTGACCTTGGACTGGAATGTGATGACTCTGCTGAATCTTGTGTAGCAGACTCGTGTCTAAATACCTCGATCTCTTCTTCCTCTTGATCTTCTTGCTCCTCTTCGTCTCCCTCAAGTTCACCCTCGAATGGATTTGGACTTATGACGTTACTTTCGTCTTCTTGTTCCAACTTTACTTCTTCGTCTCGTTCCACCTCTTCTTCTCTATTGAGCGGTCGTTCCTGTTCCTCTGCTCGTACCTTCTCTCGTATTCTAGCGAGGAATTTTTTCTGCCACTCCTCGTGTGTCTCTCCTTCTTCTTGTTCTTCCTCTTGTTCCTCTGGTTTTGGTGAATTGCACGACCTATAAAACGTTGAATGGCCTACGTGGGTTGTTTCACCGTCCGAATCTACTATGCTTTCTTCTAAAGGGTCCGATATATTCTCGAACCTTGTTCTGCTAGTGTTTTTCTCGTAGTTGTATTCCAATACAACTTTGGGGGCTTCTGTATTCGAGATTGGCGAAATTTTCAATAACTGGGTAGCGGATGCAGTCCTACTGTTAGGGGTTGGCGTGCTTGGTCCACACTGAGGATCTGATGCTCTTCTAATGGGTTTTTCGTCAGCGTTTGGGTCCTCCTGTGATCCTTTTCTTCGATTGACCACACGTTCGGTTCCTGTGAGTCCTGTTAGTAGGGGAAGTCGAGACGACCTAGTGTTTCTAGAGCTCATCCGACTTTTAATTCTGCTTCTGCTTGGCTTGCTGGTACTGGGGTGAATCGAATCGCAACCTCCACCAATGTGACAATTAGATATGTTCGGTCTTACTCGTTTAATCCAACTGTATTTATTCAATCATATCAACTGGCTTATACAGCCAACGCAACGTAAGTTGCCCTTCACAAATAACCATAACCATGACATATATACTTATTTCTCATAATGCTTAGTCACTTCCTGCTTCCTTGTGTGACACAACCATCACATTTTGGAGGCATGCACAACACTTGAATTACATTTTAAATGAATAATTTACTAAATGTATAGCATTAGGCGTTAAGTATATGTAAATATATTAAGTTGCATTTGGAGACTTGTGAAGAAATAGATGAGCTTTATTAAAAATATGAAAAACCTCCAATTTATAATATTTTATACTCTAGACTGTTCTTTATTAACCAGAACTTAAGATTGTAATTTCGCCTTCCACAGATATTGTCAACTGAGAAATGCTCACGATTTAATTTAACTACTGATATATACTATTAGTGCAACAATGTACTCAGGTAAGGTTGACGTAGCTCCACTCTACAAGAACTCTTTTCCTAAAGTCCACATCTCCTTTAACTACACGGCTTTTCATGGTGTTCCCTTTGAAAGATCGCCTATTCGAATTTCCCTTCCTGTCCCGCCAAAACCTTTGCAACTGCGTCAGATCTTCTGCTTCAAGTTTCTTGTGTTACACAACCTAAAATGAGATACTGAAGAATTGGGTCCATAAGAATTCTTTGCTTAGCGATTCCAGGCTTCCTTTGAGAATAAGCTGTAGCCAATCAAATTCATAGTTCAATTGTCGATGTTCTGCAGGATCAAGAGTTTTGCCCGGGCGTCCATCGTTTCCCATGAAGCTTTCTCAGGTTGATCCGTAAGTTCGGACAGATTAGACTGACCACATCCTACAAGTCTTTTGCCTTTAAAGAACAGACCGACTTGAAGCCTCCATTGTTCAAAGTTGCATTCGGTGAGTATTGCTGCACGACTGCATATCGTAGTCACTTATTTTATCACCTGCAACTATTCGCACAAGGATAATCAATCTTTTTTATTACACCAAATCACGGGTACTCATTCCTAAGCTTATTTCTCACTGCTGACAGCTACGAATACCTTCTGTCTCAACAAAGGCAATTAGTCAACAAATCTATGTCTCAATTAAGCCACACGTTTGCGTTCCACTCCAAATAACTGCACGTTTGTTAAATGCAGATTACTCGTGGGCACAATAATTTGGTACAATAGAATAATATTATTTAACTGTGTTGGCGTTTAATCAAATCCCTTTAAATTGGGTTGGAGGCTTCAAGCAAATGTGTAGAGTTATTAACTATCGTTTCTTTGTTCTAATCATTAACTATTCAAGCATTAACCAAAACAATATGTATTTACAAACTTGTGATCGTAAAAGAAATGTTTGTTTGGTTCCCAATTAACCCTTCTCAAATAATATAAGCTCCATTGGTTAGCTAACATCAAGTTGCCCTGTGCCAGAAATATTCGTGTTGTATACAGCATTGTCCATATCCTTGACTATTCTTTTTTTAACACAAAAGAATCCTGATATAATAAATTGTAAGTGTAAGAAATGCACAGATTTCAACTTGTGCTGATAGTCGTGGTCACGCAAATATTTTTATCCAGTGTCTCTCCACGTCCTGGGATCGCACCCGCAAACGCTATTGGATTTGTATTTGTCAAAGGTATGAAGCTTTTACTTTTGTTTTTGGAATCATGAGTTGCACAAAAAACTCAAGAGTTAATTAACGACCTTTTATGGTTAACATTCTTCAGAGAGGTCAGATGAGTACGACTGTCAGGAAAACATAACGATGACACACGAATGCAATGTTTGCATTTGCAAAAAAGGAAGTTGGAAGTGTACAAAGAGAGAAGACTGCGTGTTTCAAGGAGATATACTACGAAAAAACATGAATAAACACTATTACACCGCTAAATAACTTAAATTATTTCCAATGTTCAAAGTTTGTGCTTCCTTAGTAATATATTTCCATGAAACTTTCAATCTATTTAGATAATTAAGTTTCGGTGAAGTCTTTGTTCAATGTCTTTCCCTTCTGGGGTAGAGTGATACACATATTTTTATAATATACAATATAGTTGAACAAACAATTATATAATTGAGATTATGTGTATTAATTTTCAGGTCATTACAACTTCTGTGTTTACAGCAGTTAATCGACAGTGGCGAAGACACCTTAGCTTACCAAATTTAGAATACATAACTACCAAGTGGACCAAGACTGTTCTGTTTCCCGAATTAAGTTCAAAATCCGCTTGATAAATGATAAATTTCCACATTAACGAATAGAATGAAGATTTATTTTGCAAGAGATAATATCAAATAATTTGCTTCCAGATAGTCTGATTATGATAGCACAACATGGCTAAGGTTTAGAATCTATCTACAATTCTTTACAAACCCTTGGATTATTTATGTGAACTGAAAATTCAAGGCCCGGGTTTCTCCATATTTTTAGGCACACGAAACACGATGTCATATACTTCGTTGCGTACAGTGTGAATAATTCAATTCAACTAAAGAGTGATATTCATAGAGGAAGATGTGTGAGTTTAATTTGGAATAGTTTTAATTTATTTTAAATTTCCGTTTTTGGTATAAGTGGTATTTGTCATACAATATTTCTAATTTGGTCGTCGTTGTGCTTAGAAGTTGAGGCATAGCAGTGATGTATAGTAAATTTGCAGCAAAACAACATAAAGAGAAGCCCAATTCGACAAATGATGTGAATATCTGATTCTGAATTTAAGCCCAAAACCAAAGAAAGTTATGAAATTGATTGTAATAATATCATTGATACAATCAAATCAATTATGATTGCCTTTTTGAGTTCAGTCTGATTGTTTAATGCACCGAATAAGTTTAAGGCGTGCGTTTCAATAATGTACTACGGGGCTTTAGAATCAACTGGTTTCATCATCTTTTCAAAAATATCAAAATTTAGAATTTGGGAAATCTATATTTCAGTTTCACATGGTTTCGAATTTGCTGAAAGTTTTCTTACTGCTTATGCAACTATTGAGCCGTATTTGTTCTGCTGAGGATTATAATTCCGTGAAAATTGAAAAACTTCTTGTAAGCATTTCACCATTTTGTCTCATAAAACTGGTTGTAACATCGTTGCTTGAATCACACAACTTAAATAACCCAGCAAATGTACTCTTTGAAATCCTGCACCTTCCCTTGAAGTACGATGCATGAAAGCCTGTCTCAACTGCATGTGTTTTCTCCACCACGAGTTTTTAAACAAAAGTGTCAGTTTTGCATTTATTACATTAAGTCGTCATTGGGATGTAATGCCACCAATGCTGATGAAAGGGACCAAACTAATCTGGCAATGCGGAGTTTCTTGGCCCACCGCGTTTTGGATCCCAGGGAATCTCACAGGAAGTTTTTGAAAGGTCCAACATACAATTTCATAATTACCAGCAACAGAATAGGCAAAGATACAAAACTACCCATCAAAGTAGTTTTTGGCAGCAACAAAATTCAACTGGATACCTTCATGTCCAAGTTTTCTGTTCGTTGGGACATAAATCGATACGCATTTCTTGACTTCAACCCAAACACCCAAAAGGTTCACTTGTGTGGCTTTGCGAAGCTAAAAAAATGCCATAGGCGTTGTGAAAAATCTCGAAGATTTGTCTAGTTTAAAGTTTTCGGATTGGGTTGCCACCAAAGCTGCTTCTGAGTAACACACTACAAAAAGATTAAGACGCTAATAGGCATATTTTATTTCTAGCAAGAATTATTGCTACCATTCAATACCCAATGCGCACAAGACCTCATAAACGGTACTGAATACATACGGATATTTTTATGATGAATATCCGTGTAAATGAGACAACTTTGCCTATCCAAATCATTACATAAACTCAGTGCATCAACTGCGTAGAAAAGACGATGATATTTACATCACTAGTGTAAGACATTGATTCAGTACTGAAACGTCACTGAAATTACATGCATATTCATCGTGTATGCAATAATTGAAATGCAATGAAACAGTATGTACAATCATATGTAGTTCACATCGCTTTATTCAATTCATTGCTAATTAGCTATCCACATAATTAATTTCAGCTAATTAATTAAATCTTGCATTAACAAATAACTTAATCTCATTATCTCTAGTTAATTTATAAGTACATCTAGTTAATTATTCGTGGCACAAAGGAATACAAAAATATTGGTTTTTCACAGGCATTTTTACCATTTTAGAGCGTAAGTCGCTACAGTTAATTATACCAACACGATTTAAACCTTTGCACATATAAATGTCTATTAAAGACGTTCTAAAGGGATAATATTTACAATTTTTCATAGTTTCAAGGTAGACTACAGTAGCAGTTTCCTTATCATTTGAAATGTCCTGAATACAACATATTTCATTGGAAGAAGTAAGAAAACAATTATCTCTTTCTTTAGCTGAATAACGAACATTACAACCAGTAGTAGGGCTAAGTTCCGTCAAAGATCCTAATTCAGAGATTCGCCTAACCATTTGCGAGAGGTGAGAATTCTTGCATCGAAGTAATCTTTTCAACTTTTGCATGTAATTTTCGAAACTGAAAGCTGAGAAGTTATCAAGGGACCCTAGCATTTCACAGTCCTTGTGAAGATGCTTTATTGTATGCATATTGTACGTTAAAATCTCCCTAAAGTATATACTTTCAGCGTCCATGACAAATTGATTTAAAAGGGATCCGGCATAATCCACCCAGTCCTTTTCATTGCTTAGTTTAGATACTAATATATATATTGCTGAGTGAAGGAGCAGAAAGTGTTTGTATTTGGGTTTTTCTAGGATACCACATAAAACTGCAGGACCTACGTACAGAACAAACATTCGAAAATCGGTTGCTTTAAAATGTCTAATGTCCTTTAATGAACGAGGTTTTCTAGCAAAATTAGAAGGAATGTATTTTTGTATCTCAACCATACGCTCTGAGATTTTGTTTATATCGCGAACTGACAGTTTATACTTTCCAGAAGTCCAAATAAGAAGTAGCTTCTTCATTACGCCTAAGCAGACTAGATGCATATATTCTACAGGGATTTGTGTGACGAGTCCTAACGAAAGTTGAGACAGTGGGGAAACAGCTTCATGATGTTCACAAAAGGATTGATCATTGAATGTAGCATCTGCATAACATTCGTAGTCTGAATTATCGAAAACAACACGTTTGCTCCAAAATCCTTTACAATTGCATCTTTCACAGCCATAGTACGCGTTGTGAGTTTTAGTGCATTTTAAAAAACTCCTAGCTGGTGCATCTGCAATAATGCATCTTATTCTCAAGCTGTAATTCACTTCATTAAAAACTAATCCATCTCTTTCTAAGACTTTCATCTCTTCAATAAAAGGCTCCAAAAATTCATCAACCGAATTTGGTTTAGATTCCCCATAAAACAAGGCGACCGTAAAAGGCTTTGGAAATAGAGATTGGTCAAGAATCGCTAAGATAGGCCAAAACTGCTTATTAGATGATTTCGAAATGGGAAGGCCGTCTACTCCTATTGTTATAGTGATTAAGTTTGGAAGATCACTTAAGTTCGACAGCTTGAACGACAAATTGTTCATATCTAATCCTTGACCAATTATTCGAATCAGTTGACTTTCTAAACCAAAATAAAAGAACTCTCCACCAGCACGATTATAAGAATCTACATTTCGTGGTGTTCTAAGGAGTGTTCTTGGATCTGTCGGAAAATTTTCGTGGGGTAACCACTCCTGTTGTAACTTAAGAAGCTCACCAAGTGCTGAATGCGTAATATTATGCATGAGAGCCCAGCTTCTTAACTCTTCTCGCTTATTAGTAACAATATGATGTGAATGATTTGAACTAGAGTCACTCAATGAACTATCACTATCTTGATCTAAACTTAAACTAACACGATTAGCACTGTAGTCTGATTCCTCTGAAGGATCTTTAGACGTAGACTTCGAATCTCCAGGTGCAAAATTTTCAACAGGATTCCTTTCAGTTCTTAAGTCCCTTTCCATGTTCTGGATTCGACTCATCACCGTCGCAACTGCCGTCCTTATCTTGCGACTTCTCGTGCTTCTTGGAGTCTCCATTGGAAGTGAACTTGTTCTTTCTGGGATTAGTGTTTCGGAAGTAATTTCCCATGCAGCTATTCACAACAAAGTCCGATGCTACTTGTACACCCCACAGTTGTTGAGCTGCAACTAATAAAAATGGTTCTTAATATGAGATGTAACACAAAAATGCTTATAACTTCAATGCTGCTTACTTCTAACTGCAGAAGCTGAATGAAGGTGGCCGAAGGATTGCTTTCCGGATTTATCAGTGTATCTTATTGATGAAGCGAGTTCATTCGACATCAAGCGACGCAAAATGTTGTAAATGGTCTTGTTGACAGTCTGGCCACCTGCTCGCTTCAACTCGTTAACCTGTGAATTCAATCATGATGTAAAGTCTACTTAACTGAGAACGTATCAAATTATTGTTTTCTCACTAATTTGTTTAGTTGATTTTCATCCGCTAGACACTCTTCAGCTTCTGACAGTTCTTCAGTTGTTCTCAATGGAAGTGGAGGATACTTATGCTCTTCTCCTGTGGTGACCGTTTGTGATTGAGCAAGTTGCTGACGCATCTGTCTCTTGATATCTTTCACATCACTTGCAACTTCTTCCAGCTTTTGAATCACGTATTGTTGAAACTCTGCAGAAAACATTAAGTGTTATTGCATGCTGTGGTTAATATGATTTATAGATTTTGTTGTTGAAATTACTTGTTGTCTCGTTTCGCAAAATGGCAAAGTCTTCTGTTGTCACCACTTGAATAGGTTGGATTGTTACACTTTCATCTATCCCAATGTTGCATGCAGTGTCTGCTAGATTGATCATTCCAAGATTTATATCAGTGCTGCAACCTAGGCAAAAACAAGACAAGTAATCAGTTGTTGTATCCTTAAACTGTATTCAACGGGAACGAAGGAAATTGTGCAAAAATGCATACCATTATTTACAGCACTGTCAATGTTGAAACTCGTACCGTCCCCGTTGCCACTCTTGACCTCTACTGACCCAGAAGCAGTGTCGCAGGTAGAATCCTCGTTCACATTCAACGACTCTTTTCCAGATTCATCTTCAGTGGTGCTATCAAGTGCCTTCTTTTTCGGGTCCTTCAACTTTGACGCCTTTCTTTCGGCTCTGCCGAGAGAATCTGGTATTCAAGTATTCAATTTTGTTATAAGATTATTTATTTTAAATACGAAGCATAATAATTAATAATTCAAATCTAGTACGTACCATAAAATTTAACGGATGAAATCGGATGGGACTTCCAGGTCCGATCAGGTTTGGAGTTGGGGTCCGTGATGAGTGCGCTGGAGTTCTTCGTTGAAGGGCCTGGCCACCAGCAAATGCTGCGATCTGCACTTACCCACGATGAGGGAACTGTTGAGAATTTTTGTTCCTTCGTGAAAAGAATCACGGCAAACTTCTTCCTAGGCTCTACAGATGTGTTGTTCATGCTCAAAGCGTTTGTCACAAGGGAACACTTTACGCGACTGGTAGCTTTCTTACTTTAAAATAACTAATTAAACTAGAAAGGAAGCAGCAAACAAATACACCGTGGCACTGACAGGGGAGAGCGTGTGCACTGTTTAAACCATGCGAGCCAAATAGACACGTGATGTAAAATGACACACAGTAGCATGTACATAACACACGATGATACACCAATGAATTTAAGTCCATGATAAAAACATTGGAGTATCATTACTGTCACTTACGTTGATAATCAACTATGTCAACCTCTTTACAGTTTACATAAGCATGTTTTCATTAGATGTGATTCTCAGTACTGAATCTTCAAGTAGATTGACATTGGTTTTTACACATGTAGAGTCCATGATAAAAACATTGCATGATCATCAATGTCATATTCATTGTTAATCAACAATGGTATTCTACTCACAGTTTACATGAGCATGTTTTCCTTAGATGTTATACTCATTAATGAATCCTCAATTACATTCACAACTGTATTTACACATGTAGGACTTCAATGAATATCACACGCGTAAGGCGCATGTGTTTACACATAAAGAACAATTCCAGACATTTTACATTCTGGAACTGTACAGAAGTAGTACTTGTGTAATTTCACGTTGGAATTTCATTGAACTTACACAGTAACTACATCGGAAAATCATTGTTTGTGCGCATTGGGTTTGTACTAAAAAATAGCCTAAAGTTAAAAAAATGAATCCGACTGTTCCATCCTGGAATTCTTTTTTTTATTAACTTGCAAAAAATTTATCAAAATCCACTCCAAGTTTCCTTCGACAAGTTCCATCCCTATCAAATAAATTATCATCACCGGCTTTCCATGGAGCCGAAGAAATTGTCAGGCCACTTGCTTTCGACAACCTGACCACTACAAAATTTCTCGTATCACAAAGTTCACGATGTTTAGTTCACTTAATTTTTAGAGGTGGGATTGTCGGAGTCGGTTAACAGTGACAAGTCCAACTGAGAGGAAGGCAAGCACGATTATTGGATGAGGTGGCGAGGAGTGACCTCCGGAGTGGGTTTGTTTGGTGTCGATGACATCGAAGACGCTTGATTTGCATTGTGGGGCGACGTGACCTTTGCCTGTGCAGGAAGCGTACGCAAGCAGGTGAGGAATGAAGCTCTGCTGCTGGACTCCCGTGAGGAGGTGCGCGAATGGCCCTTTCGACAGAATCAAAACCTGCAGAATAAACAACAGTTTCTAGTCGACTCTTATGTAAAGTTGTTTACGCAGACGTACGTCATCTCCGCCATGTGTTTCTGACGTCATTGGAACTCCCACAGGAATTTTGTACGTGATGTTGCCCAAGTCGTCTCCAGTGACGTTGTGTCGTTGGGTTTCGGTGGAGAAGTTTCTGTAACCGGGGCCGTTGGCGTACGTCAACGTCGTGTATGGCTTGTTGTCTACGTCACTTTCTCCTGCCGTCCCTGTAATCGGGTTGCCCCGTCGTGGATAACCTGAGGAAATGGAGTAGAAATATTATGAATGAAGATTGACGTTGACATGTAAGTTGTCGTGACGTTATCGTACCAACGATACTCATGGCGTGCGAGTGGTCAGCAGTGACAACAACGAAAGTATCGGAGTCGTTTGTCAAGTCGTCACCGCGTTTTATCGCCTTGTCGAATTCGATTGTTTCCCATAATGCGCGCTGTGCTTGGTTGTCGTGGTGGGCGTGGTCGATTCGTCCTCCTGTGGAACAATTTCTTTTAAGTGTTATTGACTGATGACCTTAGCAATATTTGACCTTGGGACTGACCTTCCACGAAGAGGAAGAAGCCTTTGGGATTCCTGCGGAGGATTTCAATGGCAACTTGCGTCATTTCCTCGAGGGAGGGGTCGTCGTTTTTATCTTGTTCGTCAAGGTAGCCAATGTCGCCAGGCCCAAAGAGTCCCAAGAGGAAGTCGACTTTTCTCGTATCAACTTTTCGTAGCTCTGCCCTCCCTTCCACGTAAACTCCGCCTCTGCTCAGCTTATCCTCCTTCCATTTGTTGATGAGATTACGTCCATCTAGACGGTCTCCAGTGGCAGTGACGTTTTCAGGGTCGTTGACGCTGTTTGGGAGAAACTTTAGGCGACCACCCCCAAGAAGAACCTGAGGAACAATACACGTCGAATTTCGTAACGGAGAATATTAAATGTCGAGTTTAGACTTACGTTGATATTTCGACCAGGTTCCTCGAGGATGAGTTGCCTGGCGATGTCATGACAGAGTAACGGATTTCCGGCTCCGTTTTCAGGTTTAATGACGTCAGCGTCAGACTCCCAGTCTCTGTTTGCCGTGTGTGCATAAGTTCCCGCAGGACTCGCGTGAGTGATGCGCGTTGTCGTCACAACTCCCGTTGACTTCCCTGCAGCCTACAGCAGATATTATTACACAACTTTACACATTGAATTTCAATCGGTCGAATTTCGACGTACCTGAGCCCAGGCGAGGATGGAGGAGACGTGATTTCTTGGGTCAGCGTGAGCTCTGCAGTCATTCAAAAGGACGGAAGGCTTGACTCCAATCGTGTCGATGTTGTTCTTCACTCCGCAGAGATACGCCGTTGCAGAACACGCAGAGTCCGCCACTTGGGAATCTGCACAGAACGTCTGCAAATGACATCCAGACATTCAAGCACAGGAAATCATTGGAATCAAATCAGGAGACAACTGCAAATATTCTTACTTTGGATACTCCAACGTGTGGAAATGTGTCCATGTGGAGCTTTGCCTCCTCTCCATAAGTGAAATTGTCGACCTGCTGACCCTTGAGGATCCTCGCTGCAGTGATCGTAGCCACAGACATTCCATCTCCCAAGAAGAACAAAATATTCTTGGCAACTCCCTCAATTCGGTTCTTTGAAGATTCCTCCTCCTGCTTCTTCAGCGTCTTTTGTGCATCCTCAATCCAAAATTCAGCGTCTACTCAAACCAAAACTTAACCTCTTCTGACCTCCAATTGACTTTTGGTTTTTACTCACCTGTCCGCGTGTTCTTCCCACAACTCCCGTCTACTCGATGAGCTTCTTTTAAGTCTCTTCCGTAAGCAGCCCTGCCTTCACACTCCGCGTAAATGGGAAGTGGAGGCCTAAAATGAGCAGAAAATTGATTGACCTATAACCTCTGATAATCTCTGACCTCTGAGGGGGTCAACTTACTTGGGGGGTTGCTTGGGAGCTGCAGAGACGCAGACGATGAGAAGGAGAGTCGAGAGGAACTGTCGTGAGGAGAACATGACTGAGACTAATTGACAGAGAGAGAGAGAGAGGAGTGAACAGGTGTGAGGATTCTTAATTCTTGTTCTTGGAAGCAGTCGAGTAGGTTGCCAAGGAACGAGGAGGAAAGTTGTTTTTATTACTTCGTAAGGAGAATTCTGGTTGCGTGTCTTTCGCTTGTTAACAACAACTTACTGCAGTGCAATTAGTTCCCTTCTCATTCAAACACAAAACTCTCATCCTCATTTGCATATCCTCATTCTCCACTCACTCAACTCACTCCTCATTGTCCTGTCTCATTTCTCTCTGTGTTTGTATCGTAGCCCAACTTCAATACCAACAAACAGAGATTAAGTTGAGTGTGTGTGATAAGTACGAAATGATTACGTCGTCTGGCATTCGTGGAAACAGATTATTTGTGCAAATGAATTTCAAACGGATGTCCATGTGTTCGTGATTTAAGGAGTTTTAATGCATTGGTTCGATTATTACTCCTCATTCTGTATCTTTCCACTCTACTTGGAATTTCAGATGGAATTAAATTTAATACGAAGTAAATTCAGCTCTTTGTGTGTCTGCAGTCGATTTTCATTTATAAATGTTTAACAGATAGATAGACATTTGGATCTTGTGTAATACAAATCTGACAGTAAATATAATTTTTATCTTTCACACTCAATTTGTACGCTGTGCTGTAAACCCACTTTTGTTCAGCACATGAGGATTCTTGTATGAATTTCGAATTTCGAATTTCGAATTTACAATTTATTGCTAAACTGTTCACAAGTGAGTCATTACGTTTCATAAAGAATATGCATATGTTTATAGTTTAAAATGCTTAAGAGTAATGATAATCGTAATCCACATAGAATAACATTAAAAAACCAGAAAGTCGACATGTTTGCAAAATGCAAAGAATTTCACAAAACTGCTGACGTGAGTTCCTCCCGTCAATGTTGACGACTGCAATGGTCTCCATTTGGATAACGTGTAGAAGTAAATTTGTCATCAAAAAGTGTTCTACGAGACTATAGCGTTTTGTTTTTGATGTATTACACCTTCTCACAAAATATATCATGACGTGGCTGATAGGGTAAACTAAACGCTTTTCCAACTTGCCTCTTTCGTTGAGGACAGCTTTCAGAACAACTTGTGCCTAAATGCAAATTATTATTAAGAATCGAAAAAGTTTAGTAGAGAAAAATATTAAGATCATATCTTACTTGAATAAAGCTGATTAGTATTTTACAAAACTAAACAATTTAAATAATTTCAAGGTGTTTTACTCAAATGAAAAACCTGGCTTCTAGACGTTTCGAAGAGTATTAGTCTACTTTGTTTAAATTAACTAAAACACTTTAGTGTCAAGTGATCATATGAAATATATTACTTCAGAGGACAATTCACTTTGTACCTGGCGATTTGGTTAAAGTAAAATATTATTTGTATCAACAAAATAGTATTGCTAAAGTGAAATAAGCAATATGAGTGGATTAATATTGATCAAGTTGTTGTGTGAGTGAACAGCCAATCCTTTGAATATCGTAAAGGCAGCGAACGGAAAGTAGAGGATTGAAGGGAGGTTTTTGTTGGAAGCTGATATTATCCTGCAATAAATTGGAATGGAATATTATCATCTGGAAGGACAATGAGCTTCCTAAACGAACAGCCATCTTGAGGGACTCTTTTTTAGCGATTATATGTTAATGTCATAAAAAATATATAACGCCGCCTCATAACAACCTATAAAGGATCCGAGCTTGGGACGAAATGCGGTTGAACCATTTTTAGCTTGTTGGGTAACCCATAACCCATTTTTGACTTCACATTTTAATGAATTAAAAACAATTTTTTTCGAATGGTTGTTGCAGTCACCAAGATTTCAGTTTTCAACTTTTATGAGGTTTGGATTTTAGCATACTGAAGTCGATTTGGGTGTAGTATATTATCTTGCTTTATTAATCGTAAAGAAAAGTTCGTTTCAATCCTACCCTATTAACGAAAGTGGCTGTATATATCTTTACTAACAATAAGCAAAAGCGACTTTCTTCCCAAATTAATTTTCTGGATCGATGCTTTTAAGGTTAATATCTAAAGCATGTCAGTATAAGAGAGCTACATAAAAAACTTAATGTCAAAGCGAAATCTACGTCAATACTTTTAAGTTTGTGTGAACAAGGAGGAACATCACAAAAGACCCTACAAATAATTAAATGGATTCAACCACTAAATATTTTACATAAACGATTTTTATACTTTGCAGAGTGCTGACGCAAATGAGAAACCTGGTTTTTAGAGGTTTCAAGATGGAAAGTTCTTAACACACCACAAGACGTTTGGGAGAATATCAGACTACTCTGTTCAAATTAACTTAAACACTTTGAATAAAGTGATTACACAAAGCATATCTAGGCACTCGGCTTGTTTTAAACCGCTCACGTACCAAACAGAATGTGATGCTCTCTCACTGAATAATTATTATTTATCGCTGAAGACTAACGCTAGTCAACTTTAGTGGAGAATGCATCAAGATTTTTTAGTGGTTCGATTTAAAAAGTTAAAACTTGATGACTAAACGACATATCAAAACTTTCGTTCCATTTCGAACAACTTGGCCATTGCAAGAAGAATTTTCTGTTTCAAGAACACTAAATTTGAGCGCCTACTTGTCACTTCTCTCACATTGCCTCCTGACAACACAAAACTTTCAAGGTGTTGATTTCGTGGAGTGGTTATTTCCGATTCAACTTTCCAGGCTTAGCAATGCAGGAGTCAATGAAACATTGTGGGCAAATAATTCAATTCGTTGGTTTAGCTCCGGTTGTTTCAATGAGGAGAAAGTTCCTAAGTTGAAGATTTAATTGATCCCCTTTAAAACTGTGATTCAAACTCAACAAGTAAACAAGACTCTTAGGTTCAAAGAGATCTTGAGAGATAAACAATTTGCAAACTAGCCTAACGTATTCCAGTTAAAATTTGTTTGCACTCGTGCTTCATCTAAAATTTTACTTCACTTCGTTGCGTGTGCACTGTTGATTGAAATGTACGAGAAACGCCGAAATTTAAATTTGCATGTTGTCCAGATACTCATAGTTTTCTGTTACACTACTGGTAGCACCTTGTTGTATACAAACTCTGAGTCAACCCCCAATTTGCCACGACTTCTTTCTGAAATCCCACTCAAATGCAGTCTCAATGTATACCTCTACAATTCCGAGGCAGATCAGATAACTGAGTCCTTTCCAGTTCCTACGATGATATTCCATGTTTTACCTAAATGGGGAATGTTCCCAAGAGAAGACACGTTTACCATTTATAACCTAATTTACGTACTAAATGACATGCCGTCTTTTATCTTTTACCGCTCGACTTGCAGTATCACCCTTACGCAGTACCGTCCAACCCAAGTAGACCGAGATAGGGCAGAAGAAGCTGAACAATTCCAGGACTCAAGATATTTTGGAAGGGTCATTGTAAGGATGACAAGAGTTTTTAGTGGCAAAACCTTTCACATAATTATTCTACTGCAAAATCCCTATGAAATGACAGGCCACGAGAGTATTTTCGAAATTACAAGTAAATGGGGCATCATACAAAACCAAATTTTCATATTCTGTGATGCCCAGCGAACTGTCGTTTGTGCCAAGTCACCTAACACAATAGCGCTTAGAAAAAACATGTTCTGCAGCGATGTAAAAACCCCAACAATTCTTCAACTGGCTAATTCACTAATGACTCCCAAGCAATGGGGTTTCACATTTAATGATGTACACACGGATATCTTTTTCACAGAATGGACTCAAAAATCCCGAAACCCATTTTACGCAAAAAAATCAGAACTGATTGTAATAAGCGAAGTTGTCTTGTATTCAAATAACTCAACATTAACATTCTTCAGTCCTTACGACAAGATGAAAACGCAGGTTTTCTTTGAAATTCTTATTGAAGAAGATCCGGACCACAAAATGGACCCCATTCTGATAGCATCAAGTACTATTAGATTTCTCACTTGTTTCAGCAGGCCAGTACTCAGTTTTTTATTTATGTAAACGGTTTTGATCTCGCGACCTGGATGGTGTTGGTAGGAACCGTACTGCTTATGGCGGCAACGATCAATCTGATTATATGGAAGAAGGAGAAAAATAGCTTCTCACCATTTTTGTTGCTTCTGAGTAATGTATGTAACGATATGACGTCAATCCCTGCTGATCTGTTAGCTTCAAATCCATTTCGAATAAGCATGAGTGGATGGCTTTTAGTAATCACTACGTTGATCACAGCATACGAGGCTCTGGTTACTTCTGGTTTAATGTCACCTCCAGATGCGGATAAGCTCACCAAAATACAAGATTTCTTTTGTGATACCAACTTTTCACGATGGCAAAAAGACGCAGAAGATCCACTTTCGTCTGGTTGGTTTAATGATGTTCGTAATATGATGAAGATAAACTACTCCGACATCTTTTGGCTTGATTATAAGCGCAAAAACAATATCACATATTTGGAAAAAGTGGAAGCCGAAATCTTCAAAAGATCACGTAATTACCTGACAGGAAAAGATTGCTTCAGTTTTCTTTCCTCGCCAAACCCAGGGAACAATTATGTGATCCAGCCTATCGATTTTTTGAATCCTTTTTATTTCTCGATCCTACCGAAGTTAATGGAATTAATACATGACTATATAAAACCCTACTCTCAAGATTTAAACCACTATGGTCCTATACATGACAAAAATTTGGACTGGTGTTTGATGTTGGTGTCACCAGGTCACAGGTTACACCCTGACATAAACTCTTTCACAGATAAAAAGCTACTTTCAAATTTGAAAACCACTCGATCAGTTGTGGAAGGAGAATTGATCCAATGCAAGAAATCAGTTTTTGTTGGAACTTCTGAAGAAATCTTTCGCGAGAAAGAATATCTGACAATAAATTACAGACGAAAACAATTTTACTCTCCCGCTGATGTTCTTGCTGTCGAAAGGATGTATCTAAATTTTGTGCTGTATGGAAAGTCAAAGGTTCCCTTCTATTACAGGCAGTTAGTTGCTGCAGGCATTAAGAATATGGTAGAAGATTTCATGATATTTAGGCAGCAGCTGACAAGACGGAATGGAACATCAATGCTTGCAAATCATTTCGGTGAGACTGGACAGCCTTTGCCTCTTAATTTAAATGGGCCTTTGCAAACAGCCTTTATACTGTATGCTTCGATGATTCTTGTACTTGGAGTAGGATTAATTTCAGAAATTATTCATGTAAAACGATATGTACTCAAAAGAAACCTGGAACCGGTTTTCGACATCGCTATTTCGGCATATCGGCACTTGATAATGGTGGTAATTTACAATTTGCCAAGAATGTAAATCCCACCGTACACAGTTGACAGTATATGCTTTTATGATAAAGACGAAAAAGATAAACACTATTGGGTTATTGGCAGCTTATGCTATTTCTGTGAAATAGGTACTGTACCTGAATTCAGGTGGCATATACACTCCTAGCAAATGTCCACGCAGGATATTTAAGGAGCAATAATATTTAGCTATAGTAATGCTAGCAACGTATCCTAACCTCATAAACCATCACAAATTAATACAATGCTACATGGAATTTTTTAAATAAATAAGTAAATTGTGTTTGAATCTTGCACTCTTAGGATAAAATAATAATCACTGAATCATTATCGATGAATGAAAGAGGATAGAGTGTTATGATCAGTAAATACTCACATTGCTCGCACAGCATTCTTTAACCAAGAACTCATACTACTTGATTTATTTTAATTCACATCCTCGCTCCTGCTGGAACTGAATCGTCTAACAGTACCTACCTGTGCCTTGTGTGACAACCGGGATCGTTTTAGTGGGGCCGAACGTACGTAAATTTTAACACTAGTAAATGGTCAAATATACCTAGACCTAAATCCTAGACCAAGCCTGAGAGTAACAAAGAAAAATGCTACCCATATCCTGAAACGCGGATTTGCTTTAGCTATTACTAACCTCGTGATCTGCAGATATCAAGATGTTCAATTAAACAATCCCATAAAAAACGCAAAATTTCAGAATGATAGAACCACACGAAACAAACTATTAGTAAGCTGTAGTAACGATTGAAATCCTAATTTTTTGCCTGTGGGGTATAAAATTTGTAAAACCTGGAGTTCAATTTATGACGTTCTTTCTGTTTTTGTGACATTCGGCTTTTATGGCTGGCTTTTTGTAACTAGATGTGACACGCAATTAAATTCACTTGAAGTAAGCTACACTGTTATTTATTCTATCGCGGGGATTTCCCTTTCCAATCGTGTTCAAAGTAGAAATCTTTAAGACAGTATAACTATAAACACCAGACACACCAGAAACGAACAATAAAAATTTAGAATGAATGAAAGCTTAAATATTTAGGTAAGAGTCCACACCGTGGTTAAACAATTCGGGCATTTAATTTGAATATGAATGCAACGAGTTTCCAAGATTCTTGCACCTTTTAAGGATTTATGAATGATAGAAGACTTTAGATTTTTTAAATCAACCGCGAATGAACATTTTGAAGCAGGGCTCGAGTCAGGTTTTAGTACAGTCTGAGATTCTAGATAACGAATTTTGCGTCCATTTGTTCCATTGCAACTAAAATTAGACAAAATCTTGTCCAATTTGGTTTACCTATCTTATACTGAGTTTTGTATTTAAATATTTTAAATTGATTCTTGAAGTTAATTTCGCAATTTTAGAGTCATATATTCATTTATTTTTGACGTGCAACTAAATAATCTCTGGGAGTTACGGAACGGAAAGTACAGGAAGCTTGCTCTTAGGGTAATGATCCGCGGGTGACAACCATTCGAGACTTCATATTGACACGACTTAATAAATTATTATCTCTTTCCTGAACATTAAATATGCAGTCTAACCGCATTCATTATCCAACAGTTCAACTTGAACTCAGATTTTGATTGTTGTACGTTATTTCAAGGTGCTTTTGCTAGGCCAAAAACGTTCGTCATGCAAAGATCTTAACAGTACAGAAAAACTTAAATTTCTTTCACAGATCTTAAACTTTTCGATTTTTATTTAGCAAAAAATGGAAAACAGGAATAGGTGATTATGAATAGTTAACATTTCCAGAAAGTAAATGCGGGGACTCGTGACATAGTCCCTTAAGATAATTACCATTTTCCACATTCCAGCTTTTGGCATTAATCAGCAGAATGGATAAAAGCAACAAAGCTTCTTCGCTCGTGTAATCTATTTATTTTAATAATATTAGTCGCAACCCATCGTCAACCACAGTCTTACTTCCAATCAGGTAATGGATTTATACAACGAATGCTTTCTCTAAAATAATTTATTAATACTTACATTTGTCAAATCATCCAACTATGAAGAAGACAGATCTTCACAAATATTCATGCGGACAAAGTGTGAAGGAATATCCAATCAGGCAGCAAAGGTTCAGAAGAAAAACAACTCCGGAAAACTTCCATCCAGTTTAATCAACGAAATGATTGACTGTAATACCGATTGGATTTTATGGACCAACATTACATTTGAACTAGTTACTTATGTGTTAATCCAAATAAACAGATCCAGTGATGCTTAACAGATAATTTTTTCACTTTGTATATTCAAATGAGGGTATCTTTTTTAATTGACAAGTCCATTTCTTTATGTAATATTTGGTTAGACCACATGTGTCTATTTTGGGATAACAGAACTCTTTTAGAGCTGAATACCTTGCCATCATAGCTAAAGTTAAGTTAGTATTGTAAATGGTATTGCACAATTCCTCATATTTAAAATTTAGTGCTACGAACCACGTAGTGCTAAGAAGCCTGTTAAGGAGAAGGATTCAGGTGACCAGGCCAAAAAAGAAACATTCAAAGGAAGAGGTTGTATATTTGCTTCAACTAATTGTGAGTTGTGTCATAGCCTGAGCAAAACTACAGAATTAAATAAACTCGGGAAATTTGTTAGCAATCAATATTACACCCTTTCAGTCCAAAGTACTTAATTATCCATATGTGTGGGATTGGTTTTTTGAAAGCAATAATGGATTCGTTAGCTTGTTCTTACATTTTTTAATATCAACTATCTAGGTATCTAGTCCAAAAACAAATCGGTATTTTACTAAAGGGTAGTTAATGTTATTACTAATTAAGCAGTCGAAAGTGAATTTCGGGTATGGATTTTAAAACCGGTTTATTTTTTCTCAGTCTACACTTCATCTTAAGTAACAATTTCTCTCGTGTGCTTTGTTCCCTGAGACTCTAAAATTGTTCATTGGGGAGGAAAAAATCTGCCTTGCATTCTCCAAAACCCAAAACGTGTTCAGTTTCTAATCTTAGTCCATTCGTTTCAAGTTCAAAGTCAATGATGACTTGTGAATATAACATTTCTACCATTTCGAATGGCAATTAAATACAGTCTCCATTCTTTTTTGTAAAATTAACTTCAACCACAATCAAATTAATCCAGCTCGCAAAGCCTTCTGTTCATTCATTCACATTTATTCAGTCTTTCCCTTTTGGATACTTATTTACAGCTCTTATAAATACAGCATATGAATATATAATAGTAGGTTGGAGCATCTAGGGAGAATTCAACGCGGAAATACTTTACAAGTATTTATATAAAGCTGATTAGAAAGGATATGAAAAAACTTAATCAACCGTAAACATTGTTGCCCGTATTTATTTAGTTAAATTTATTTCCATTCATTAAAATCTGTTTTTAGCATCTGCCTGACACTACAGCTCTATTGAACTTCACAATCCCGAAAGCATACCTGCCCACATGAACTTGTTTTCTAAAATCTCTTCTTCAATTTAAATTCTGGTGTTATTTGAAACGGAGCTTATAATTTAACTCAAGCAACCCCTTTGTCCCATGTTGCCAACTCACATAAATATTGCCCAGTTTGTCCTGCTTACAATTAATTTGTAGAGACTTATTCGCGTTTTAGAAATCAAATCATGACAAAACTGGGCATCTTTCAAACTTTTGGATTTTAGTTTAAAATGGGATATCTATCGGACTCTTATCACGCAATTGCTGCCTGGATATTTATAATATGTTCAAACATAAATAGCAATTTAGCCAGTTGTATCATAGTCATTTCCGCTTGAAATCGGTTTCGTTAAAGTTGATGCAAGAAATACGTTATTACAATGTGGAATCCTTGCGTTTTTGGAATATCTTCCTCTTGGTGGTCGGGTCAAATACTTTTTGATCTGCAAATTAGGGAATAAATAACTCAGTTGTTTAAACTTTTACGCCCACGATAGCCCACAGGACTCACGTTCCCAAACGCACTACTAAGAGGGCAACACCCAGAAGAGAAGAAAGTTCGATGCTAACGGAGCTCCCGTCTACATAATACTCTCTAGTGCTCCCCAAAATAATACTTAATATCGGAGCTCTGTCCACTTGCAATAAAAAATACTACACATAATATAACTGCAAGCGTTTGTCCCCGAGACTGGAAGATGAGGCCGACATGGACACTATGCACTGCAGCGACTCATCCAGCGTAAGGACAACCTACACCCCTTTAAGCTTCAAAGGTGTGACCTCCCCTCTGATAATTCATGAAGTTATGCCCTTTGAGTGAGGGTTATCACCGTTATTGCAAACAAGCCAAGGCAAATAGTTAGGATGCATCCTTTGGCCCAATATCCAGGTCGATATTTCCTTGGAAACAGATAAGCAAACACACTTCTTTGTACTAAAATTAAATATTAACAATGGTAATCCAAATAAGCTGAAAGTATTATCGAATTTCAGCTAGGGTTCTTTTACATGTTTCTTCATTCTAGGATCATGCATCTTCTGTACTTATTTGAGTTAGTGACCTCATACAGCTCAATCTCTCCTCTTCAGTGGTATTTGTAATTCGAGAATATACCTTGCATTGCATGCATAACTGATTACTGAAGCGTTAAAATAATTTGCAAAGATGTCGAAATTTTTCGAGTTAATGCATCCAGTGTGCAGTCGATTTTTTGTCAAATTTTAGTTCACGTCGTCACATCAAACTTTTTAATTAAAATGAACGCAAAAGGTCGAAATTTATATTTCTACGTGGTTCTTGTGCTAATCGATTCCTGTTACACTGCTCGCAGAACAATGGTGCATGCAAGTTTTGAGTCTACACCAAATTTGCCGAGCCTTGTCTCCGAAATTCCACCCAAATGTACTCTTATGGTATACCTCTACAATGCTGCAGCAGATCAGATAGCTGAAGCCTTCCCAGTTCCTACGTTACTGTTCCATTCTTTGCCTACATGGGGGACATTCCATAGCTACGATACATCGAACCTTGGTGCTGAACTTGAGGATATGTCACCTGGTGTCTTCTACCGTTCAACTTGCATTATCACACTCATGCAGTTTCGTCCAACCGAATTGGACCGAGAGAGCATTCATAACAGTGATGAAGACTTGAAAGATATAAGAGTATTTGGAGAGCGGTTTATTTTAAAGACAACAAAATCTTTGAATAGCAAAACGTTTCACGTCATTGTTCTATTGCAAAATCCCTATCAAATGCTTGGCCACGAGAATGTTGACGAAATCTTACACAAAGATTTTTTCGTTGAAAACCAGGTCTTTTTATTCTCCGATGCCCAGAAAACTGTCGTTTGTGCCAAGTTACCTAACACGATTGCAATTAGAAGAAACCTGATATGCCAAGATATGAAAAACCCTACATATGTTCAACTAGCCAATATACTAATGACTCCTAAGCACTGGGGTTACTCATTTGAAGACCCTTACACGGATGTATTTTTCACAAAATGGATTCAAAGACGTCGAAATCCATTTTATGCGACACAAGCAGAACTGTACTTAATAAATGAGGTTGTTTCACATGCTGAAAACTCAACAATAACTTACTTCAAACCTTCCGAAAGGAAGAAAACCCAGGTCCTGTTCGAAATTCCTTTCGTTGAACATTCGGATCTCAGAATGGACCCAATTCTGATTGAATCAAATCCAATCCAATTCCTCACTTGTTATAGGAGGCCAGTGTACGGTTTTTTTATTTATATAAACGGTTTTGATATCGCGACATGGATGATGTTCATGGGAACCGTACTCTCTATGACGGCAACGATACATCTTATTACACGGAAAAAAGTTAAAAATAGTTTCTCACCATTTTGGTTGCTACTGAGTAATGTGTGCAGCGATGTGTCGTCAATTCCTGCTCACATATCATGTTCTACTTCATTTCGAATAAGCATGATTGGATGGCTTTTGGTAATAACTACGTTGGTCAAAGCCTATGTGGCTCTTGTGACCTCAGGGCTAACGTCTCCTTCGGATGCAGAAAAGCTCACCAATGTATCAGATTTCTTTTGCGACACCAACATTTCAAGATGGCAATTAGACAAAGAAGATCCACGTTTCAAAGATCCACGTTATTGGTTTGAGGGCATACATTTAAATATTAAAACAAATTACTCAATCTTATTCCAGCTGCATAATAACCGCCAAAAAAACACACAATATTTGCCTCAGATGGAGGCCGAAATTGCCAAAAGGTCCCGAAGTTACATGACAGGAAAAGATTGCTTCAGTTTCCTATCTTCACCTATCCCGGGGTACAATACGGTTATGCAGCCTATTCATTTGATGAATCCATTTTATTTCTCGGTTCTACCAAAGGTTAGAAGATTAATGATTGATTTTACTTATTACCATGAATTTTTTTCGAGAACTCCTATACACGATACTATGTTTGACCGGTGTTTGACGTTGGTATCGCCAGGGCACAGGTTACACCCTGACATTAACTCTTTCACAGATAAAAAGTTACTTTCAAATTTGAAAACCACACAATCTGTTGTGGAAGGAGAGTTGATTCAATGCAAGAAATCAGTTTTCGTCGAGCCCTCCGATGAAGTCTTTCGTGAGAAAGAGTATCTGTCAAAAAACTACAGGCGGAAAAAGTTTTATTCTCCCTCTGATGTTCTTGCTATCGAACGAAAATATTTAAATTTTGTTCTGTACGGAAATTCAAAGGTTCCATTCTATTACAGGCAGTTACTAGCTGCCGGCATAACAAATATGGTCAAAGATTTCGTGATATTTAGGCAGAACCTTGCTAGACACAATGGAACAGCAATGCTTGCAATTGATTATGGTGAGCCTGGAAATCCTTTGCCTATTGATGTAAATGGGCCTCTGCAAACAGCCTTTATATTGTATGCTTCGATGGTCATTGTGGTTGGAATTGCACAGTTTATTCATATAGCATTTCGTGTACTCAAACGAAACTTGAAACATTTTTTTGACATCGCTAAATTGGCGTATCAAATGAATCCAGTAGTTGATGGTAGCGTTCGTTTGCAGTTTGGCAAGATTGTAAATGCACCGAATACAATATCGTTTTTTGTGCGAGACTTAAATAAGAACACATCTGAGTTAACGGCTGTTAATTCTATGTCCGTAAACATGGCCAGTGTACTTTAACGCACCTGACGTTTTCAATAATACCTGCAATGCCGTAGTGCACTCTTAACTGCTAAACCAGCACATAAGTAATGTAATTCCATTTGTGATTTTTGAAATAAATACATATATGCAGGTTTAAACCTACACTTTTAGAATAAGATTGAATCTTGCTTCATTCAATATTAATTAAAGAGGACTGCCATGGTCAGTGAATACTGACAAGCATGTTTTAATCCGAAACTCGCCCTAGGTAATTTACTTGAATTAAGCTTCTTGTCTTTGCTGCTATAGATTCGTCCAGCAAGTACCTCTGCTGTTTGTGACTACCGGAATCTCAGGAAAGTTTCGCAAGTCCCTGAGGAATGCTTTTTAACCCAGCAAAACGTTCGAATATACCAGACGCTAAGACAGAACCTAGGCATATTGTAACACAAAATACTGCTGCCTAGATTCAAAACGCATATTTGATAACTGATAGTCCCCAGTACAAGAAGTTCAATTAATTCATCCGAAACTTTTAGATAGATTAGACGGATAGATAGCTTATTAGTATGGGCATTTCCCCTGCCAACCGCTTGCAGAGTGGAAATTCTTGTCAGTTTAGCTTTCTTTGCACTAGAATATTAGTTATTACTCAACTGATTGTAGATATGAAACAAGTAATCTATGTTTAAAAGGAAATGCAAGGTTTGGTTTAGTCCACACAGAAGTAAAACAAAAACGCAAAGGATTTCAATGTTTCTTACACGGATCTTTTCATAATAGAAATCTTTGAATTTTTCATACCAAAATTACTACTTCGCGCAAGCAAGTCTAGCTTTTAAAATACGAAACAAATCATTTGTCAGCTTCAGTTCAAGGAAAGACTTCTGTGATACACACTCTCGAATTGGAAAGTACGCTTCCATTTTTTATGCGGTACAAAATAGCCTTCAGCTATCTTGTGTGTAGGATAGCTTCATAGAAGATAGATTTTGGACGAAATATGTTGATCATTCGCAAAGGATCACTGCTACTTGCTACCGTCTACGTGTCATTTGTCTCATTTACGTCTGTCCTGTATTCGTCTATATGTTTATGAGTAATATAATTTTGCGGTGTTATTTTACCCTTTCTGTCTTTACATCATTTCCTTTCTCATGGACAACTTCAACTATAAAATGAATGCCCGGGGATTCTACCCAAACATACCGAATCGAATGTGTGTCCTAAAGAGCTTCTAAGGTCTGCTAAAGGTCCTAAGGGAATAAGGAGACAGACAAAAGAGATGTTTACTGCCTCGTAGATTTATTGAGAATCATGTCTGGAGAGATCTCGCAGCCTCTCCAGACTCACCCGACGCTCTCAGCGCCCATCTCGTCCACGTTACACTCAATACAAACATCAGAGATACATAATATTTACACAATTATCTCCCCATCATTGCATTTGACTTCCAACAACATCCTTAACTCACATCACTTGCACTATTAGACTCTCAAAGTTTGTCATTTCCCAATGGGAACATGGACCAATTTAGTTTTTCAATCTTAATAAAAATACGTCAAGTTAAGTCGTAACCCTTTTGGATTCAAACTGTTTTCGTTAAGAAGGTTCGTTTTTTCTAACAGATTTTTGATTAGTGTTTACTCTGTATAGATGGGGAACAATTTCTTCTCGGGATTCAGGTGAAATCCTTTTTGAACTGTATTTCTAATGCGTCATCGTCCAGTAAAGACGGACACCTTTATTTTCATGCGTCACACAATCAATATCTTCCGTTCATTATTTATTTCGACGGCCAGCAATTCACTAAAGTATGGAATAAATAAGTCGTAGTTTAAACAAGCACACATTGGAAGTTTTTCTTTTTCCCTTGTCCTCTTTTCCTATGTGGGATCAATTCTTCATTGGAAACGAAGGAAGAAATTAAGCACACTTCGTTTAAGTAAAATTAAATATTCATAAGCTGAGCAAGTTTAAAGTTACTTTGAAAGTCAACTTGAGCTGTTTTACATGTCTCAGATTCCAGAAACATAGATCTAACGTAGTAGTTTGTCTTAGTGATTTCTCAAACAAATCAGTGGTCTGTGCTATTCAAGATTACTTTGCTGCTGCTTGAAATTTTAAAATTGCTAAAGCGATTAATAATTTGCAAACAAGCAGATCATCCTTGATTTAAACAACTACCTTACATTCGTGCTTTCTGCAGAATTTTAATGTACATCTTCACATAAACACCAATTGAAATGTATGCAAAAGACCGAAATTCAAATTTGTACGTGTTCCATTTACTCATTGTTTTCTGTTACACTGCTCGTAGCACATTGTTGCATACGAGTCCAGAATCTACCCCAAATTTGCCAAGCCTTCTCTCTGAAATCCCACCCAAATGTAGTCTTATTGTATACCTTTACAATTCTGCACAAGGTCAGATAACAGAGTCCTTTTCAGTTCCTACGATAATTTTCAATCTCGAACCTCAACGTGGAAGGTTACACAGAGGTTCGGCGTATTACCTTCGTGTTTTAATGTGGAAAGCGTCACCCTTTGTATTCTACCGCTCGACTTGCAGTATCACCCTCACGCAGTTCCGCCCAACCGAATTGGACCGGGTTAAATCAGAAGAATACTTCGGACTAGAGAAGATATCAAGAGAATTTGGAGAGGGAATGATAATAGAGTTGACAAAACATTTTTATGGCAAAACTCTTCACATCGTCGTTCTATTGCAAAATCCCCATCAACTATCAGGCGACGAGAGTATTTTCGAACTCACTCACAATTCTGTAATCGTTGAGAACCAGATTTTTGTATTCTCCGATTATCAGAAAACTGTCGTTTGTGCCAAGTTACCTAACATGATAGCGCTATTAAGAAATATGTTGTGCAAAGATATACAAAATCCAACAATTCTTCAACTAGCGAATACACTTATAACTCCTAAACACTGGTGTTTCAGATATTATGACTATTACACCGATATTTTTTTCACGAATTGGACCCAGAAATCACGAAACCCATTTGATGCGACACATTCAGAACTTTACTTATTAAGTGAAATTGTTTTGTTTACTCATAACTTAACCTTGATATATTGCAGTCCTTATGAAAAGACGAAAACCCAGGTGATGTTCAAAATTCCCTTAAGCGAAGAAACAGTGTACAAAATGGATCCCATTCTGATTGCATCAAATCCTATCCGATTCCTCACGTGCTATAGCAAGCCAGTACTCAGTTTTTTAATTTATGTAAACGGTTTTGATCTCGCGACATGGTTGCTGTTGGTAGGATCTGTACTGCTTATGACGGCAACGATCCATCTGATAACATTAAAGAAGGATAAAAAGGGCTTCTCTCCGACTATGTTGCTGCTGAGCAATGTGTTCAACGATATGACGTCAATCCCTGCTGAACTGCTAAGCTCACATCCATTTCGAATAAGCATGACTGGATGGCTTTTGGTAATAGCTACGTTGATCACAGCTTATGAGGCCTTTGTAACTTCTAGCCTGTTGTCACCACCTGATAAAGAAAAACTCACTAAAATTTTGGATTTCATTTGCGACAACAATTTCTCAAGGTGGCAATCAGGTCCCGAAAATCCACGATCCTTCTATTGGTTTAAAGATTTATATTGGAATATTCGAAAAATTTATTTCGACACGTTTTGGCTTGAATATAACCAACAAAACAGTACCACATCTTTCGATAAAATTGAACCCGGTTCCTTTCGAATACCACGTAATTACAAGAGCGGGAAAAATTGCTTCAGCTTTCTTTCTGAACCAAATCCAGGCAACAATTATGTGACCCACACTATGGATTTTATAAACCCATTTTACTTCTCTATTCTATCAAAGTTATTGCAAATAATAAATGATTTTATATCTCGCCACGACCACGGCTACAGTGATGATCTCAACAAAATTCCTATACACGAAGAAACTTTGGATACTTGTTTGATGTTGGTCTCACCCAGGCACAGGTTACACCCTGACATAAACTCTTTCGAAGATAAAAATCTTCTTTCCAATTTAAAAACCACTCGAACTGTTGTGGAAGGAGAGTTGATTCAATGCAAAAAATCAGTTTTTGTCGGGACCTCTGACGAAGTCTTTCGCGAGAAAGAGTATCTGTCTAAAAACTACGGGCGGAAAAAGTTTTATTCTCCCTCTGATGTCCTTGTTGTCGAGAGGAGTTATTTGAATTTCGTGCTGTATGGAAATTCAAAGGTTCCTTTCTATTACAGGCAGTTAGTAGCTGTAGGTATTTCAAATATGGTCCAAGAATTTATGATATTTAGGCAGCAGCTTACAAGACGTAATGGAACATCGATACTTGCAAACCATTTTGGTGACACCGGGAAACCTTCGCCTCTTAATTTAAATGGGCCCTTGCAAACAGCCTTTATATTGTATGCGGCGATGATCCTAGTACTGGGAGTAGGATTAATTGTAGAGTTGATTCATGTAAAAATATGCGTACTCAAAACAAGCCTGAAACATGTCTTCGACACTATTAAATTGGCACATCAAATGAATCCGGTATTTGATGATGGCGGTCCTCCCACTCCCACTTAATACACGACATAGTTATGTACTAAAGACGCAAATAACAAACACTTCTCATTATACGTCCGTAAACTCGTGTCCTGTACCCAAAAGTGACATGTCCAGTCCTTGTTAATCTCAACTCTAAAATGAGTGATTATAAGGCAATACCATATGTGGTAGTCATGCTAGCAGTTTTGCACCCTAACCTCGTACACCATCACTTTTAATGCAATTCTAAAATAAATACACAAAAATTTAGTGTCAACTTCAAACTCTTATTTTAAAAGGATAAGCATTGAATCTTATATCATTGACTATTTTATAATTTTAAAAGATGTGACTGCTTTATTTTTTAAATAATCCCGTAACTTTAATGCATTTTTTAAACCATAAATTCGTCTTGATTTGTGTCCTCGTCTGTGCCGGAAAAGGATAGTTCAACAAGCACATCTCTCATTTGTGACAGCCAGGATAGCTTGAAGAGGGTCTATTCGTATTAATGGTCATTCTACAGTAGCAATCGGATTTAACATACCAAATATTAATTCTTAACTAAGAGCGAGAGTAACCGATAATACTGCTGCCTATATCCAAAACCGCAAATTTGCATAGCCTGTTATGTTTATGTTTACATTGTCAGTTCAACTGCTCATTCACTGTTTGGGGTTAAGCTACGCATCGGAAGCGAACAATGCATCGTGAAAAGGAGCCCAAGCTTAAATATTTAGTTGGTGCACATCCAAGTAAAATGATGTGGGCATAAAATTTGAATATGAATGCAACGAACTTCTATGTTTTTGTTAAAGATATTGTCATAAAATATAACTTTTTAATTTATCAAAGCTAATGTGAAAGCACGTTTGGCAGGATGTAGGAGGTGAGAGCTGAAAGAACTAAAAGTAGTAAATATCTCACGCTTGTTTGTTGGCCTAGCAGATATGTTGCAATTGCATATTTAAAATCGAATATTGAAGTCGATTTCAGAATTTCAGTGTAACATTTCCTTATTTTCGGCATGAAACTGAATAATCCCTGTTTGTTGTTACCTCCCAAAGAAACGACAAGATTTTTATAAGACAAGATTTTTCCTTGTTTCAGCTTTTTTACATAATCGATTGAATGGAAAAATCAACAAAGCTTCTTAGCTTGTGTAAGATATTTATTTCATTTAATATTCGTAGCATGCCAACCAATGTCTTACCTCTCATCAGGTAATGGATTTATACAACGAATGCTTTCTTCAAATTGAATAAGTCCCTACTTATTTTTTCACGTTGCAAGGCTCTCAACTAACGAAGAAGGAAACAACGTTTGCTTACCACAAGTTAGATGACCATTTCCTCACGAGGAATATCCTATCACGTTAAAAAGAATAGAAGAAAAATAAGTCTATCAAACATCCTCCAAATACTTTAATTAACGAAAGGTAATAATTACAGTGACGACATTGTTATGCTCCTGTCGTATCAACAAGTCTTAGATCTAGTATTTGTTGACATAATTGAGTCCCATCCTCAACGGACAGACATTCGGACGCGGACAGACGGATTACGTACTCCTATAGGCCCAATTACCTGGGCTAAAAAAGCATTTTTTGGTACAAATTCTGGCACCCGGAATCCAAGAGGAATATCTTAGGTTCAATTTAAGCTATGAAGCATTATTCTGATACAAAAATAAGGTTGTAGTCCATAATTAAATCAATCTATAACTCTGGAAGACTGGAAGTGAGCGAGCAGACTGCTTACTCATATATGACATACTGCAATATACACTGGAGTTATTATTTTCATACTTTCTTGTGTCAAGCTAGCCCACTGTGTTTGCTAATATTTGGAACGCAAATTAAATATCATGAAATTTCGTGTGTGTATCCTTGCGCAAGCTGTAAAGCAGTCCGTGTATTTGCTTTGTACATTGAAGTCCAAAAACTGTGTGGACTAACTGTAGTGAATTCATAAAGTTTCTTGAAGGATAAATCTTCTGGATGAAAAATGAGAAACGCAGGGTTGTATTCTGTTTAGAAAACTTCCTCGCTATAAATTCATATTGACAGTATATTGTTAAATACCCATATGTACCTAATCCCGTGACCAAATCATCAATGCTACCATATTGTCCAGATTCCCTCCAGATTGTTGTAACTTATTCATTATTCACATTTTGCGCTTGGATTTCTAATGGATATTTCTTTCTTTCTTCTGGATAATTCGTTCTTGTGTTGTTCGGGTGAATTGTAATGAGTTAGTTTATGCTACAGCCAATCATGTAAGCGGCTTTTTTCAAGGTAATTAATATTAATGTGTAAATTAAAAACTACATACAAAAATCTGGCTGTGGAAATGGATGTAGGAAATCTATCTTTTTTTGGTTTTTGTTCTTCATAGTTTTAAGCAGAGGAACTGAAACTTTGAGAAATGCTTGCTTCAGAAGACTTGAGTTAATTTTGGCTGGTTTTAATATAAATCCCAATGAAGAAACAACTGCTCTAGTTTTATTGTGGTTTGGTAAATGAGTATTATCACAACAACAAACTGTGTGTTTTTATAAATAAATTCACTTTCACGTCAAAGCAAGATTTTCAAACTCGTCAGTAGTTGGGGATTTTGGACAACAAGGAATATGGCTAATCACAGAAAATCCAAACCCAAATTTTGTCATCGCTTCCTATCTCATTTCCTGTGCAACTGCTGATGAGAGCGTTGATGGGAAATTACGATGGCTTTAGCCTCGGTAAGATGAAATCGGCGCATCCAAAAAGCAGTGAATAATGTTTGACGAAAAATTGCATAAATAAAATTGTAAGAAGCCGACTGGGAACAAAAATAAATTATGCATAATATTTGCTAAGCAATTTATTTTTCTCTTTATTACATAACTGAAGTTTTACTGGTCTACCTGATTATGTGGACAAGATTCGTTCATTGTGCTCAGCAAAACCGACGTACTAATAAAACGCGGGTCTGGAAAAGTCATTATCAGCCGGAAACTGGAAAATTTCGAAAATGTCAGAAAATTTTCCCACCCGAATTTTTTCCCACCTTAATGTCTCATAATGCCCCAAAAACCTATGAAGTTTACTTATCAAAATTAATTGAAGTACAACGATTGTAGGATTGGGCTTAATTTGTTTCATGATTGGTGTTGTTTCCATAAATTAATAAATCAGAGCGAGTTTCAGAAAGAAACAACATTTAATCAACTTGTTTTACACACCAACTTTTAAGGTGTGATGTGAAAACTATACATGTTACTTGTTATGGCTGGTTATCAGTATGTATGCGATTCGCACAGGCTTTGTCAGAAGAATGAAGGTAATTCCAGTTAAAATATAACGCGTGTATAATGTGACGTCTTCGTTCACTTTACCGTCCTCAAGTTGTCTGGCTTTGATGCCATTGATGGCCCACAGAAACGCTGGAAGAAAGCATTAAAAATTGTTTTTAAGTCTTTTTGTCGAATCTCCATGTAATTTGTGATTACCTAAATTTGGAAGGAAGAGGCTGTTTGTGTTGAGAGGACCGAAGATTTCAAGAACTCCCCAACTAATTATAAACGATGCTATTACGCCAAGTAAGAAGATCGAGGATGACGTTTCGTTGATCCCACAGTCGTAAATAAAGAAAGCATTTATGAATGGCATCCCAGCAACAAATGAAAAAGCTCCGAATGCTCCTACAAAATTTTGAACAAAATATGAAGTATATTTTGCGATAACATCGGAATCCGACCTGTATAAATTTAAAAAATTCTTAAACCATGCTGGTTGAGATGCCTTTTACGTCCCACCGATAGGAAATTATTAAGATTAAGAAATTAATTAGCACATGCTCCAGCTAATAGAGAATTGCAAACTACCTGGCAACAATTAAGTAAAGTATCCTCCAGCAGCAAATGTGCATTGAAATTAGAAACAAACTTGGCTCAAGTAGTTTCCCAATATTCGCAAAGAAAATGACCAGGCCATAAGAAATAGATTTCACGAGTCCCAAGATGATGAGTTCCATGTTAACAAGGTTTTCTTTGCTAACTGCCCACCACCACACTTAAACATAAGGAATTTAATTGAATCTAAAAGCAAAGATTGACCCTTAATCTGCTCAAGTAAAGTACTTAATGAGTATGAAATAATTTGTGACACGTGGAGGAATAATCTGATTGACAAAGATTCCATGGAGAGTGAGAGTGGATTCGCAAATCTCCGTGTGAACACTTCCATCAGCGAATGTCCTTCTTTCTTCAAAATACTCACTAACAGTAAAACAACATTAGTTGCAAATTCATGTTAATTTATAATGGAAAGTGTGACACTTACGATATCCTCGGAAAGAGAAAAGGAATATTAGGATCCAAATTAAGCAAGTCAGTCCAGGAAGCAAGTGGGCCTTTACAAATCGCTTCATTTTGCTTGTAAAATGTGAAAGTTGCAGAATTGTAAGCCTGTTTGTTTAACCTGAGCAGAGAAGTTCGAATAAGCTCACAGAGTCACTTATTCCATAACTACGCAGTTGATTTATTCACGTGGAAATGTTTACAAACCAACTTCAGGTTTTTTTATTTGGGCTTACTGTATTATTACTATTTCCCATCTTCAACATTTAGTTGAGTACAAGATTTTGTGATAAAAATGACTTTTTTATTGGCATAGGCAGTCTTAATCTTCAGCCTCATTAAGCACAGATCTCTCAATTAATTTTGGATGCTGACCTTCGCTAGGAGTTCATCAATTACTTCCACATTACAATGGTCACAGCATCGAAACTCATTTTCAACTGTAATGCGTATGACATTTTGTGGAAATATTTACACTATTAAATTAACCTTAGGTTTTCTCCAGTTCTTTAAATTGTTAGAGTAGTTCACATGCATACATTTATGCATAAATAAAGTTCTGGAGATTGTAGATATTTTTTATTATTTAATCAATCCATCACAATTTTTTGTAATCTGAAGGATGTAAAGTTGTGACAAAAATTCATAAGAAATGTTTCTAACATTAAATGCGGAGGTGTTAAAAGACGTCAAAACTTGAGTACAAAAAACAAAGTGATAATTTGGGTGGACAAGGATAAACATGTTGACTAATTGACCAGGTCAGGTCTCTACTCTGTTCCATATTAAACGAAGACTTGATTTAATTTATTTCTGCGTAAAAGAAATTGAGTAGGCTTGACCCAATTTCCTGGATAATCTTCCTTCTGACGTCAACCTGAGCAAAATATGTTCTCTTCAGCGTTGTCATAAAAAATACACAGACGAATGGATTTCTGTCACACATATTTTTTAAATTCATGATCACTAGGTTAACAGCTTAATGGTTGCCATTAGTTTTACTATTAATAATTCAATTAATTGATTAACACCTTGAAGCTCTGATAAGTTTAGTTTCCTTATTAATGTCCATCTCTGTGTTAATGTATTCAACACTTAACGTATGTAGTCCAGGTATTCGTATGCCTTCCAAATGTTGACGCTTTAGTTGTAGCGAAGAAAAAGCACGAGTGTTCGCGATGAGTACGTGAGGAAACGCAAATCCGCTGAGAACATTTTTTGTGAGTTTTGATATCAAACGAACTTCAAACCAGTTTAAATTGGAATGACATTTACCCTTTAAAAGATTTCAGATTACAGCACTAATGAGTGATATGCTTAAGAACCTAAAATTAGTGTGAGATGAGATAAACTTTCAATCCTGATCTCGAGTTTAATATTAGCACAATATTATTTTGGGCACATTCCTTACGTCAATTAAGTCATTCATTACGTGTGGTGCGGATGTCATGCCAGGATTGCTTTTTGTAGTAGGAATTTTTTACTAAGCAGTAAAACACCACAGGGAATAAATAGACTGACTTCCATCGTCCGGCTTTCATTTGATTTCCAGAGCTTCCCTTCCCAACTCATTAGGAATTAATATTAAACAATCGGTGTTACTTATAATTCAAAATCATAGAAGCAATTGGGAAGTCAAATCTCAATTAATGTTTATAACTTACTACGCTCAGTGTACGGCAAAAATCTTTCATCTTCGTGAATTTTAATTGAGTTAATTTTAAAGCAACAGAGGTACACAATTTGTGAGGAATTTTAAAAATTAATAATGTAATAAGTCACTTCAGTTCGAATGTTAGTATCGAGAGTTATTCATTCTTATCTTTAGTAAGGCAGTTTATTGTCACGGTTGCCCTACCAACCGCTCACTCCCAATAGCTCCAAACACCACCATCACTTAATCATTCACTCATCTGTTAAGTAGATAAGTTCATTATGAATAAAGTGACAGTGAGTGTTCAACTACCAACTCATGCACACATCATCTCATCTCACTCACATCTATTCAATCATTCCATCAACCTCTCACTGCTATAAGCAGTGACTCTAGCTACACTCCCTCAAGGCTCTCTTAGAGGGTAACCCCCCTTAAGCCTTGACAATATAAGGTGCCCAAATTTTGATTTGCACAATACGCCCTGTGCAAAACTGTTGAAAATTGCGAACCTCACACGTTTACTTTATCCGCTACAAGCGCCACGAACAAATTTTTCTTTGTTTCATAGAAACGTACTAAATTTGTGTTTCTAAAACCAATTTTGAAGTTATACTGTCTTATAAGATTATGCTGGCTTTCTAATACAGCCGCCTTATTAATACTTTAAGTTTGCACGTCCCTAAACTCAATAGTTACACAGATATTTGGTGTTAAACTGTTAAGTAAGACAGCAAAAAATATGGAACATACTGAATCCACCCGTTTAGGACTAGGAGTTGAGATAGGATGCCTAAATTTTGCTAGACACAATAAGCCTAGCAATATTGGATGTGTCCCGAGCAAACCTTGCGATGTAACTCAGAAATTTACTTAATCTGTGTTTCTAAAGGAAGTGGCACGTGTAGAGTTTAAAATGAGTACTTTAGTAATGAATGGCCGTCCATTACTTGTTCAAGAAATGATTTTTTTAATTCATGGCAAAATATTGGAGTAATTTAGTTAAGTAGAATTCATAAATATTTTCCTGGAGGAACTTAAGCAGTCACAGAGCGTTACGTAAGGCACCCAAAGCTTTGAGCATTAGACAGACACAATTTTGGTCTGTTACGAGTCAGATTGTGGTGTTTCAAGCGTCTTGCGTTTGTGGTTCTCGAGTAAAAAGAATACGAATAAAATCAATCAGTACAATATTACCACGGCCGATGCCGAACGCATTCAAAAGCTATGGGGTGTTGAATAGCTGTCTTTTTAATTGCTGGACATCAAAAACAGACACTTGTGATTGACAATGGTCAATATAAAATGACCGTGGTTTTTCAACCAAGAATCAACTACATGAATAGCAAAATAAACAAAACCCCGATTGATTGGGAATTTAAGCCTACAAGCACGGAAAGTAATTTAATAATAAAATGTCAGGAAAGAATTTTAGACATTTTTATTCGTGAGAGGAGAGAGCGGATTGGATGGATTGAAGCTGACAGTGCTGTTGGAGATTTAGCGACAATTTATGTCACTGGTACTCCATCCATATTTACAATGACAAAGAATGTGATTGATCGTCCGGACGTCCAGAGTTAAAGAATCCACTGGTCGGTCATTGCTAGACACTTTGAACTGCAGATTTATATTAACAGTTGAGAACATCAAAGCTGCTCACGTTATCACAAATCAAGGTTCATTTGAAGATATCCACTAGTTTCAGTTCTCAAAAGGAAATTACGAAACTGAGATTCGCGTGGTTATTTTTGCATTTTTGCAAATTTTGCAGCGATGGTGAGTCCTTTTACACTCCAAGAATATTTGGAAAACTTTATTATTATTTTATTTACAATGTTTGCAGATACTTATTTGATAAAAGGGAACACTCTGTGATAAATATAAAATTTTGGATCGCAATTTTTTTGTGATTTTTAGGAGCAATTTAGTGCGTTTCCAAGAAATGCTACTTGGGGTGCGCACTAATGAATCTAATCTGAAAAAGCTTTGTGAAAGAGTTGAATTAAAATTTTGACTAAATTAAATGTACTTCTTTCTTTCCTAGCTGTTAAGGATACAAGGGTAATTACGTAATTGCAATTGCCTTGCAAAAGGATCACAGGGAATTTAAGAAACACGTGTAAAGATTTACAACCCGAATTGAATAAATATTAAATATTTACTAGAAAAGCAAAACTTAAATAGAATATGAACCTGCCAAACGCAGTATGTATGTTTGTAAAATATTTTTTTGTAATTTCGAAATTTTCCTCAAGTTGGAACTACTACAACGGGCACACCGACTGAAGAATTTCAGTGATATATTAATCATACAATGTACAGGGATATTCAACGTAAGGTCCACATTTTTTAAGGTCAATATCTCATGATTCTGAGCTTTTGCACGTGCCATTTCGACGACGAGCGTGTGTCGGTTAAAAATGTGGACCTTATGCTGAATATCCTTGTACATAGAAACAGTTTGAATCCAATGGAATTTAACATATTATTGTGATAAAAAGTTACGACCAACTAGATAGGGGTACATTATGTCACGGAGTCACCGATTAGCAGCAACCAGAACGCCAGAAGTCAAAATTGAGATCATGAGGCGTAAGTTAGAATACGAACGTGTTACGGAATGTGTCATGAAGTGACAACTGTGGAGGTCGAGCTAGCCAGTTTTGGATTCCCGGGCCGAGGAGTTGGCAGCTTGTGAAGAAGAAAGGAAGGACATTCCTCCTTCGGTGACCAACTCAACTGTTCCCCAATATCCTCACTCTAATAAATAAATATTATACTGCAC
>JAQGAD010000328.1:0-45756 GCA_034696625.1 Isotomurus palustris | reverse complement strand
TTTGCTTTATCAATTGAGTCAATCAACAGTTGCGGCGGGTTGGTGCATTGCTGCTTCCACTTTCCCCTTTAACCATTGTGTGTCTTATTTCATTTTATTGTTCACACCATGATTTCTCTTATCAGGCCCACACCGTGATACCCAAGTCTATTCATCCGTGCTCAACTGCTACCCATTTCCTCTCTGTATATTGTTTCATTAGAGATACTCTCTTATCCCATTGTGTCTTTGTACACACTTCTACCTTTCTTGGATAAATTGGTGTTTTACTGAACTCTCACCCTCCACAGTCTTCAAGGATTCGTTCTCTTCTCCTGGCTCTTTCAAGAGAAAAATTCATACAAATGGGTATAAATCAAGGGTAAAAACTTTCATCTCTGGACTTTCTCTTGTGTGTGTCCACAATTTCTGAGAACACCGCCACACAACCGCACACACAAAAGTAAAGTCCCCAAGTTTTATGTTGGTCATCAACCGCCAAATATTTACTTTAGGCCATGTTTCTCCCGAGATTACACACACACACACTGTCTTTCCTTCCCCTATCCAGACACAGTTTTATACGATGAAAGAGTACTTACACTCCAAACTTAGTCATTTAGGGGAATAACATGGTGCTCACAAGTTGTGGGACGATGTCTTGTGTAAAATGAAACATGAGGAAAGTTATATTCCAAAAGGGTTCCCCACTGTTAAGGTTCATGGTAATGACACTCGTGAAATGTCAATAAAGTACAAGGAGCCGTTCCAAAGTACGTAATATTAATGTGATTACTTTAGAGTAATGTTAACGTGTACTTTCATTGATCTACCAATCCAGTTAGTTTCTTCATGGAGCTTGAAATAGCCATTCAATTGGGAAAGTGGTGTGTGTAGAATTACTGTAGATTCTTTATCTCTGTGAACTTACGTACATACGCTTTCTAACCACTCCTCATGAACTTTACAGTGACATGTGACTTCTCGCACCTCCGAGTCATTCATTATATACACATCTGGAGAAGTAAAGTGTTCTTGGTAACACCCGAGGTAAGAAGTGAAAGAGTAGGAGTTTATGAAGTCTAGTCTTCTTGAGCCTTAACTTCAGTCGAGAGAATACGCGGATATATGCATTGAGACTTTGAGACACAGCCTTGTCACAGACACACACAGAAAAGAGGAGCTGGAGTAGTTATTCCTTATTCCCATAACGGGATTTCGCCGAAGACGCTCTCCCGTAAATGTCGAGCATGTATCACACGGAGAAGCTAACCAGTCAGCACGCTAGAAAGTAGGGTAGTGCCACTGAAAGTTAAATTCCACCTCGCACCGTTACTTTTCTAGAGAGATGATGATGATGATTCCACTGAACTTGTTTTAGGAAGCAATAAGAAGTGTGTGTGTATATATGCTGCAGTATAATAGTGAAAGCCATACACATTTTCTTAAGGTGTAGGTAGTCGTGTCCTCTTGGTTAGTATCCTTCTGCGTCCGTCTGCTTTCTCTTATCTTTCGGCGTATACGAAATCCACACATTTTAAGTTATGCTTGAGTGGGAGCAACCTCACCGTTGGTCCTTTTCAAAAGCGCAGTAAAGATGAGGCAGTCTACTAGCATTAGTGTGTGGTCTGAAGGATGAGTATGCAACTTTCATGGTACATCTTTTCGTGAGAGAAGATTCGACTTTTCACTCTAAATGTCGAAGGGGAGGGAAAGCTGATTATCATCATTTCGTAAAAGTCGGGGAAAAGCGCGGAGATGTGTGGAATTAGGACACGTTCTGCAACCGAATTTCCACCAAGCTCAAGCTCATCGTCTCTTCTTTCCTTCTGCCTTGTCCTGTAACGGCGAGCTTTGAGCTTATGCCTTTTGTCAATATCAAAAGGTTAGTCGAGAATATAAATATATACATACGGAGTCGAGAGCGTCGTGCTCGTGTCCAAATAAATGGTTTAGTTGGGAAGTAAGTAATAGAAGACGGGAGTTCAGCCGGACTGGATGTGAAGGAGACAGATGTGATCTATTATTCAGCCACAGGAAGGGAATGCATTTTCTTCTGTTTCAAAAGAGGAAAAAAGACCTTGGAGAGATGTACAAGTGGCAGGTAGTGAGCTATAAATATATCATGTTCTTCTGCTCACCCTTCATTTACACTCAACCATGAGCAATCGATCTGTCCTGAGAAGCAACCATTTGTTACCAAACGCACAGACAAATCGGCTGAAATTCAAGTGTATTATCGGTTAATTTGTTGATTCACGAGAAGACAAAGCAATGCTTGTGAAAGGTTCGATTATTAATCTGCACGGCATCCATTGTGATTTGTAATAGGGGACCACACAGGTCACAACACGTAAATCATTGGCCTACTGCTGAATTAACCAAATCTGCGGGGTCATAAGTCGTAAGAGACCTTGATTAGCTTTGAACATGAATATTATAAAAGTAACGGAGTAACAAGGAACGTAATCACCAGCTTCAAACTATACGTTGCATGCCCTGTTCTATTTTTTATTACCCTAGATTTTTATGTCCTTCTAGTTTGTTAGTTTGCAACTTGAGTTTGTGTAGGGATCTCTTCGCTCTATTCGTTACGTATTCAACGAAATTTGCCAAGTAGTTGAGGAAATGAGTGTCGAAAAACCAAAATAGAGTGCTTAGCGAACCCATGAACCATAAGAAACCACCAACTCATTGAACTATTAATTAGCTGAACTCAGTTCATGTTTTCCCAGCAAATTAACAAGGTTCATCTAGAGACTCCAGATGTTTCTATCTCCATAATATTCCCTCAACCAAGCGCTGCTTGTTCATTGCCTACAGCGTCAAATAAAAACCCTCAATGATAAACAAACTCTTCATTCTGTATAAAATGCTCCACAGTTGATGTTGTTAGTCGCCATCATCCCACCCAACAAAGTCTCTTCCGCCCTGCAGAGAGCTTGTGCAAACTGACTGGAATCTAATATACTCATTAAAGCAGTTCAAATTCAGTTAAGACCTTGTTTAGCAAACAAAATAAATCGGCCTGGTTGGTCCTCGATTTACCATGAAAAATACTTTCTCTCTACTCTTCCTAGTGTGTAGAGATGGAAGAATAAATTCCATCGCACCGCGCCTCCAATTTATTTTCCTACACTTTTTCTCACAGCAGACACACATACACATACACACATTAACTGGCATACATACACAGTCACATTGTTCGGAGTGCTGTTGCTGTTGCTGCATAGCTTGAACCATGAGCACAGCACCCTTTTAACAAGTGAAAGTTGTTCTTTATTTCATTCTTCCAGACACTCGCCATGCTTTTCTGTATGCTCATCACCGTTGTCTCATCCCTTCGCAGTATCTTTTAAGGAAGGAATATCATCCACAAATACTGTGTGCTATTTTCCCATATCTCATGAAACTTGGAAAACTTCTCCTTCTCGCGACTGACTACTACACGTCTACCTCTGGTTTAAAAAGCCTTTCGGGTGCGAATGCGAATGTGCAGTGTGCTGTGTAAAGAAAACAAAACCTCTCTTTCTTTTTGGGCATAGTCCAATCCCATATGTGTGTGTGTGTGTGTGTGTGTGCCTTTGCTATTGCGTTACACGTTCATTTCGATTGCCACACTACTTCTACTACACAGTATGAAAGTAAGGGAAAGTAGAAAGTAGACATGAGCCAAGCCTTCGTTCAACCCACACTGACTCTGAGTAGCAATCCTCCCGCTGTCCCTATACACTTCACGAGTAGACCTGCTTTCTCCATGAGTCAGTCTGGAGAAAACACGAAGCACGAACGAACACGAGAAAGTCGGTCCCGACCAAAACGTACTAAAACCTCCCTACCCGATGACTCCGTTGCGGTTGAGTCTGAATTAGAAAATTGCTACTGTCCCTATCCTCCTCTGTCAGTTCAAGATTTGCTATCTTACCTTACACAAATCCAAAATTTCTTCTCTCATCCTCGTCTATAATCGTCCACACGGTCTTTATTGCCTTTCCCATCTACAGAATTCACCTTCCTCATTCTTACACACATCCACAAGACACTACGTGTCTCATACAGCATTCGTGAAAGAGACTTTAACTCAAGAGAAAGTGCAACTTTTGGTGAAAGTCAAACTATCTCTACTGAAGAAATCAATTTCCCTGTGTTCAGAGTTTGCAGAATGTGAATAATTGACTTTTACTTTATGTTCTCAAGTGAAAATGTTACCTCACATGCATCAGAAACTACTGCGCTGACAGAATTTATCTTCCTCTTGTAAGTCTCTATTTTTATTGGCTGTTTTCATTAATTTGTATACATATAGAAGAGGAGAGAGTAAGCCTTGGAGCAGGAAGTGTATATTGTCCCTTGGGACACATAATAATGAATTCGCTCCCAGATCAAGTACAGCTAACAATAAGCTATTCTATGTTTACTTCACTTGGCTACTTTCGTTCGTTCCTAAGATGATGGAAACACTGTAAACACACAGACGAGCGTACAGACGAGGTAGCCTATATTTCCTGGAAAACTTTTCCTATTCATTCGGGCAAGAAGGAGATACACATTATTATACTCGTCTCATTGAGATTCGGGGAAAGGAAGAAAAAACTACTTTAACTCCCTGTGTATGTTTGAGCGCATCTCCTCTCTCTGCGTGTAAAATATTGCTTTATTTTCTTTGGAAATAACAAAGTTTACACAGACACATACAAGTTAAGTCAGCACTTAATGCAGCAGTGGTCGTATTCTTATCCTTTCACTCGGCGTGTTTAGACAGAGTGAAAGCATTAGCTTTATTGGGTCTATTATTACCTTGAAATAATGTTGAGAGTAGAGCAAAAGATGAAGAAAAGGTGTTGGTGCTCCAGTTAGTCGTTGCCATTGATGTGAGTAGTTCTTATAGACAGTACTTCATGGTTACACAGGGACTTTAATCTTCCCTTGAGTGTGAGAGAGTGAAAATGAAAATAGATTAGAGACCACCACCACCAACACTTCGAAACAAATCCACCACCAGGCTACACAGTACACACACCCTGTGTGTACCGTAATGACCGTTAAGTTAGGTAGGTAGTTTTGCACACACATACAATAGGAGAGGTAGTGAGTGGCCTATATAGTTCATACGCGAACTACATACAACAACCGTAGAGATTCTTAATGTGAAGGGTGAATCTGGTCGTGTGGTACGTAGGACGGTACAAACAACCAGGAGCAGTGGTAGGGAATTAAGACAATCACCTAACGATAGACAACCACAAGCATACAAGAAGTTCCACGTACTGCAGAGTTGAGGCTTTTGGCAACCTACTGCTGGAATATAAAAGCGATTTGGAACTTGACTTGACTCCAGTTAGGCCTTAAGACACCCGAACACACCGCATTACAGAAGGCTTACATCTATTTTTAAGTACTTCCTGGGTACCAATGCAGCAGCAGCAGCAGCAGTAAGTAGTAGTCGAATTGTATTAGAAGCAGACACCTTTGTTGTATGTATTTATGTACAAAGCATATAAAACCAGCACCCATACATACTACCTTTAACTTCCGAGCAGTCGACCTAACACAGATTTGGTACATTTTATGCAATCATTTTGTACTGATGTCCATGAAACTTTCTCTTTAAGATTTCTCTCATGTGAGCACTTGTAAGAAGTAGTTTCCGGAGCTGCTTCCCCCTTCTTGGCCTAGAATAATGAAATGAAAGAAAGATATGAATCTTCATTTCATCTGGGTGAAAGAGTTTCTTCCATTCCACAAGGAAAAATAGGGGAATCGATAAGAATTGAATTAAAACAAGGAACCTCTCCTCGCATACAAAGAGAGGACATTTCCATACACAGACTCGCTCAATTTACTTAAGTAATTCCAGCTTGTCTGACTGTCTCTCTGCTTTGTGTCTTTTCATCTAAACTTTTTGTATTTGAAGGACTGCGGAGCAACTTGACATGAACACGGGAGCACATCTCAACTCGTGGAGGAAGATTGAAGGGACATGATGATGTATATAAACCCTGAAGACTAAAGGAAAGGATGAGAAAAGGAGTCTTTCTCTCTCTTGCTAGTTAGTTATTCACTGGCTTTGTTTGCAGCAACAAATATCGCATTTCCAAGACGCAGATAAGCAATACAGTCTCGGCTTAACATCATCAGGCGAAAGGATGCTGAGGAAGGAGAGAGGAAAGCGAGAGAGAGACAGCTCAGCCACTTCAAGTCTCAGAACTTTATATATGTGAATGTGTAAAAGTGAAGTGGTTGTGTTTGGTGTTTGAGACTATTCGTTACACGGAATCTTTGACGCCCCACAACTGGAAGTGAGAGGATTTAGTAATCCGATATTTTTCATGGCCCTACAATAACCTAGAAAGCCCACATAAATAAACACACGTATGGACGGACACTCATACTACTTCATAGACACACAGCAGACAAGTTCTATGTGGAGAAAGAAGAAGCTCATCCTTCCATGTAATGCTTTTGTGTAAAGATAAATTCAACATTATATCAACTCTGAAAGAATACATATGTATATACCAGGAACAACAAATTTCAAGATAACTTTGATCTCCAGAAAGACTTTTGGGGAGCCTTATGTAAGTATACCACCACCTACCAACCAACATATATATTTAACAATCATGTCCACAACACAACGTATCAGAAGCAATTGTTCCATGGCTCCTTTCTGTAAACTTTGTATTTACAAATCCCATTAAACCTCGTGTCCAAACACAAGAGAAAGTTAACTTTCTCCAGAGATTCTTTTGATTGAGCTTTCTTTGTTGTATCTCCCAACTCTTTCTCATATGCGCGCTTTCATAGAAATGGGTGTTGATTGTATCTAAATGTCAACAATAATGTATGAGAACAACTGTACGTGATACCACTAACCGAAATGGTTTCTTTATTATCTCTATCTCCTTCATAAGAGTTCCATCAAGACAAGACAAACAGTTTCTTATCTAACTTTCTCCAAAACGTAAATGGCAAACAATACAACAAGGAGAAAGAAACGGGGAGTTTTGTCTTCATCACCACCATCACATGAGTTTGTGCTTTTGCTGGGAGTGACAACTGATACGAATACATAAGAATGGTGTCTCTATACAAACGCAGAGCATCATCAACATCATCAACATCAGTTAAGGATCAAAATACTTTTAAAGTTCATCAACGGCCCTTCGCAGCTTTGTGAATAGCCGAGAAGAAGTACTGTGTGGATAATCTTAACGGTGTGAGGAAAGAATAAGTGATCGACTGAACAAGGGAAATTGAGTGTGAAAGGAACAGACACTTGAGAGTCTGCATGCCTTTTCACTTTGCTCATAATATTAACACGAGTCTACTTGGAGTAGCCACCACCACAGGAGTGAGGGTATTCATAGCCTTCTCATCTCGACTGTCTCCTCCTTCTGTTGTTGAGTGCTCTCCTCCATTTAGAAGGTGACAAGGCAATCTATTATATCATCATCAGAAGAGGACAAGTGCCGTTATCATTTTCATCTTCAACAACATCATCATCATCATCATTATGGCATCAACAACTGGAGGAGCGACAGGAGGAGCTGGAGGTGGTGGTGGTGGTGGTTCTAGCAGTATACCTGCTGCTGCTACTGCTGGTGGTTCTTCTGTTGCTGGAGGACCCAATCCTTCAGGATCAGGAGGACCTGCTGGAACGTCAAACTCACTGCCAGACATTATTGACTACAAAGTGAAATTGCTCGGGTTACTTCCTGATGGGTATATGTATCTGGGTGGTTCACGGAGATGGGATTTATCTACAGCCTGCTTCATAAAAGTTCCTTCTGAAATGACTTGCTACGATGGAAAAATTGATCGAAAAGGCCATCCAACTTTAATTGGTTCGGGTATTCTGGAGAGAAAGTATGGACTGACTGTGCAGCTCCCTACCATTGCAGAGAGCGAGAGAGCCAATTCCGTAGCTCGTGAAAGTGTCAAAGGTGAGTTTGGCAGTTCTGGTATAATAAAATCCTTTCTACACAAAATATACAGGCTTCCTTCCGTTAGCCTACATAATGAGATGAGGTTTGCAAACACCCAGTCAAGCGTCTAATGACTTTGAATCCCTAATGATCAATTGAATAAGCTGATGAGGTTCGTAATGGTGAGGGAAAAAAGTCCTGAGCTTTGTGTCTATTTCTGTACATGGAGGTAACCCTTTTGTTGATGTTTGGTGAAAGTAGAGAAAACAGATTCTACTGACGTAATCACTCTATCTACACACACACACAGGCAGAGATCAAGGCTGAGGAGGACACACACAGTCATGTTTTATTGTACTACTAGTTAGTGTAACTACAAAGAAAGTACCTGAAGTGAGACATAACAAAAGGACTGAAGGGAAAATCCAATTTAAATAAAGTGTAAAATGTTTTAAGCAAATATCAGGGAGAAGAAAGTACACACGGTGTACACACTAACAATAATCAGAGGGTGGATGAAAGCTGCTGGACCGTCGGGTTATTGTGTTCTGGGAAAGCTTGCGTTCACACAAGGTGACACGTATTGAGTGAATGTGGTGTGTTTAGGGATTAGGATATGTAGGAAGGAAGTATAAGGACACTTTCGGATGATGCCGCTAATTACATTAAAGATAGAAAGGAGTGTTATTTGGTGTGGAAGACGCGGTTGTATTAGTAATGAATTGGATTTAAATGTTTGATTTGTGCAGAAGCAGAGGAAGGCCGGGATGAGGAGGAAGGGGAACACGAGGTGGAGAAAGTGGTGGATGACGATGTGATTCTGGAGGAGGAGGAAGACGGAGATGAGAGTGGGAATGAAAGTGGATCTGAAGGATCTGAGGGTGACAAGCGAAGTCACCGTGTTGGGGATCATCTGGGACCACCTAATTTCATTTGTCAAGGCTGCCAACATAATGCTGCTCAAAATCAAAGAGATAATTTAATGACAAAATGGCTCAAAAATAATTTCGATCCGAGGTACGTCGTCGTCCTTTTGTCTTTCCTGCTTTCACCACTGTCTCTATAAATCGGTTAGCTATACGTGGTATTGTATGTAGGAATCGTTCCATTCAAAAGTAATCTCTGAGGTAAATCTGGTGAATTTTTGTTAGCTCTCTCTATCTCTCATCTCTCTTTCATATTAAGCTCTTGAGAGCTTCTCCAGTATTATTCCTCGACTTTCACTCGAGTTTATTAACGTCTGGTTTAAAAGCTTTCTGGAAAACGTGAATTCAATCAAGATTAAAGATAACACAGAGAAAGAGAGAGCGCCAGCATGGGAACTGAGAGAAATCGAGATGAGTGAATGTTGTGCTTGTTTGCAGGAGAGATGCACTTCCAGATATCGTTTGCCGTCGTACAGTCCTCACTTACATAATGACTCAGAAGCAGCCTTTCATACTGAACGCTAAAAAGATTTCCTTCGTTTCAAGTCAAGATCCGGAGAGGAAGGAGCATAAAGTAATTCATGTGGAATTTGATTATCTTCCAACCATGGATTTGGATCCACATCCTCCCGGAGACAGATCTCGTGGTCCTAGTGGAGCTTCAAGTAAAACATGCTAAAAATCCATTTCATATTCAATAAATTAACTCTCCTTCGCTTCTTTTAACCTTTACTCACGACGGTTCCTCAGTCCTCACCCATTCCTCAACTATTCCGCGTACACACAGCTCATCCATAAAAGAAAGTAACTTTCACTCTGGCGAATTGTACCCGCATTTAAATTTCCATAGCTGATCTTGTGATACCACTCACAACTCACTTGTTTCCTTATTCCCACCTCTCTCTCTCTTGATCTTCTTGTACATTTCCTCATGCGAAAATATAACGTTTCCACAAATTTCCCAATCGATCGAGAGAAAGTTTATCCAAAACTCCGAGTTTTTTTCCACAAGACGAGGCCGCTTAAACGGCCAAATAAATTTGCTCAAGAATTTGTAATTTGTTCATACGGAACAGAAAGGGAGAAGAATTCTTAACTTTCATATAGTTTCCATCTTCGACTTTCTCTCTCCTCTCTTGATTCTTGAATGCATGCGGAATAAACGAGGGAGGGAAAGAGTTTTCCCCATTACACACTGACTTTCAATATATGGAACACACACACACACACACACACTGTGTGTGTACGTACGCTTCCCTCTAATCCTAAAAACCCCTTTCATGCGAATGTGTAAGGTTAAAAATAGTCTTCGTTCGTTTAAGGATATTCTCAGTTGTTGGAACACATGTACCTAAATTGACTAGTACAACTTTTCCTTTCTTATGTGTCCGATTATGCAGAGACTCCAGATGGGTTGCCAACTTCGGAGAAGAACTTTGACGCAGAGTCGTACTACGAGAAGCCCAATCTGATAGGGTACTTTGCAGGAAAACTTAGTTGTAAGGTTCCAACAATGCCTCCTGAAAATCGATCTATTCGTATTCTCTTGAGTGCAATTGTTGATGGTCTATGGAGACACAAAAGTGATCCCGAGCTTTACACTGCCTCAGACCTCGCTGAAGTCAAGAGTACGATGGATACCACTGTAGTTTCCGATCCGAAGAAGGGAGGAAACCCACATTTTTTCAAGCAGTATGTCGTGTCTTACCTTCTCTCATGATTATTATACCTTCTCCTCCCTATTTGCATGCATATATACATACCTCCATTTCCCTGTAGGGAAGCGATATGCATTATCCATGATAAATGTGCCAAACTATTGGCTCTCACTTAGAATATTTTATGAGATTACATGCAGCCCCCCTGATAAATTATGCTCCGAGAATACCTCATTGTTTTTCCAACTTTCTATTCCAGAGTAAGAATGGCACATGCCTGGGCCCAGTGTCACTTGGTTGGAATATGTCGCATGATGGTTGGAGTCCACACACTAGTTCCTGGAAACTTCACCGAAGAAGATGACGAACCTGCTTATGCCCTCACGTCAAGACCCAAGAGAATCTTACAAGAATTGTGGCTCTACGATGTTGAAAGGATGCCCACAGCTGTGAGAATTTCTTCTGATGAGGATGGATTTCGAGTAATAAAGACGTTTATCCTTAAGTCCTTTGAATAGGCAGCATATTCTAACTTACTACTTTATAACTTATAACCTACACTATGAATGGACGGAGCGCGTAATGATCCAAAACGCTTATGAAACAGATGGCCAGAAATTCAAGGACCTATTTTATAAGAGATGCAACATCTGCTGCAGTGTTTCGTTTTTATTTCCAACACACACATTTTACAGTTTTGTCTATTGCAACCACCGTCCCTGTTATCAAAAATGACTGACGAAGTGTGTACCTTCTTGTCACTCCATGCTTTCAAGATAACGTTTAGTCACTGCAACGCTTGTCTAATTATTTTCATTCGAAGATGTTGCATCTCTTCTTGTGTCCTCATTTAAGAATTAATCACCTTTCTTTTGGTGACAGAGTGTTTGTATGTCTTTCTCCCTACCTTTCTCTGTAGTGGTAAAAGTAGTAAAACTGTACTTTGTGTTTGCAGCCGTGGACTCCAACAGAACTGAAGTGGAGACTGTACACATCACTGCAACAGATTCGAGCTCAGGTCCAGAACTCTGACGAAGGAGTCACACATCGGTTCCTCCACTACTTCAACGAAGACTTTCTCGTCCCCATGACCCTGGAAGAACTTCAATTGGAGTGGAAAGCAATCCACGAAGCATACCGCACACTTGTGTTCCGTAATGTTCATATTGTCCAAACAAGTCCAGATGTGATAGAACTTTCGATGGAAGAAGTTGAGCAAGAACACGCTGAAAAACAGGTGGACCTAATTCTCAACACATTTCTTGGTCTGGGGATTCCCATTGAAACAGTCAAAGTTGTTCGCATCATGGGAATCCGCAAAGAGCTTGAAGTCATCTTCCCCTACGAGGCTCTCGCTCGACGAGTTTACACAACATTTCGCCTTTTCTGCATTCGCAATCGGTTTCTTCCACGCGGCTTTGAGAGAATCCGAGTCGACGTTAAACGAACCAAAAGACAAGAGTTGGAACGGATGAGACGCAAAGGTTCTGGAAACCTTATGTACGTCATCCAGAACCCCACGCCTAACTACAACCTCACGGGAATCCACGAGAGGTATCATCATCACCAGTGCCATCACCAATGCTGTCATTATGGGGGAGGCAGCGGGTCTACAGCTGCTGCTGCTGCTGCTGGTCCGTCTGGAGGGGGTGTGTCTACTTACTCAGGAACAGGATATTCCCATCACCACTCATCCTCAATCACTGGAGGAGGACACCATCACCACCACACAAGTACGAGAAGCACCCAACCCTCTCCATTTATTCCACCTCATCAAACTCATCACCACCATCACCTCTCAGCATCTGCTGCAGTTGTCTCAGGTCCAAGTGGGAGTGGCGTTGCTGGTGGCGGTGGTGGTGGGCCTTCTGGAAGTAGCAGAGCTTCGCATCATCACCACCATCATCACCATCATCACTCAAGTGGGGGTGGTGGTGGTGGTCATCACCACCCACATCATCCAGCAGCCAGCAGTAGTAGCGTTGGTGTTGGTGGTGGACCTCCTTCTTCATCAATGAAGCAACAACAACCCGTGTCAAATTCAACATCGAATGTACATGGATCCACGTCCAACGTCGTGTACGGTAGGACAGGCCATCGTGTGCCTCGAGATGAAGACGACCCTTGGAGATACACTCAAACTATGTGGCGATGATGATATACTTTTTAAGGAGGAATCTATTTTATTCGTTGAATCACAGTCGCATCATTTATCATAATAGTATGATGATGATGAGGGAGGATTATTGAAACGAGGGTTTTCCGTGTTCAATCGCTAGTCTCACAACTTTTACTCTTAGTACACTTAGAGAAGGATAATTATATACTTGTTAACCGAAATTCTACCCATCGTAAAAGAAGAACCTCTGAGAGGTTGACTCTAATAATTTATGAAAATTGCTTAACTTTATGAACGTGTGTGTGTATGGGTGGGTGTTATTAGAGTCTTAGGGTTTGCAGCGACTCTTAAACACGCTATACGATTACAATATGCACAGAAGTTAGGCACACTAAAGTAATAATAGATACTTATGTAGAATTCTCTATATTAGACGGGAATTCCGATGAGCACTGAATATGCAGACATTTTTCGTAAAATTCTTGTATATGTAGTCTGATGAATGTAGTACACGTATATATATATTATGCCATAATGATACTTTACACTGTGGACTTTTGTACTTAAATGACACACCTGATGTGCTTCAATTACTAAACATGTACGATTTATAAATGCCTACTTATACGGTCAGCAATATTACTGTACTACGAGTAAGTATGTGTAGAATTCGTTCTTAGGATTTGCAATATTAGAAGTTTCAGCTTTTATGATATTATTTTTGTGTCTCCTGATCTCTTGCTCTGACAGTCCTACCAGCAATTATTAGGGTTTTCGTGTTTATGCATAAATTATGATCGAAGATTTGATTGTTTCAGAAGACTTTAGAGTATAGATAAAGAAAGCTTTCACATAATTCACAAATTCCCATCCGGTAAATGTACCCGAGAGAAGAGACGTTTTGCTAGTAGCTGTAATAACCGTAAATTCTTGTGTGTGTTGACCTTCTCACTTCAATCTACGTAGGATTAGAGAGATGTTCTTTACACGAGTAATTAAATGCAGAGGTGTACTCAGGTGCAGGAGAAGCAAAATGGAAATAATAATTAACGCGGTGGCGGTGCTGAAACACGAGCAATGTTATGTAATAAGGCGCATAGGATAATATTAATAAGAAGTAATTTTGACTTACCAAAACCGTACTAATACACTTACACACACTTGTGCTCAATTCCGGAAAGTGATTCTAATAATAAATTTTTAGAACTGATTATGTAAGAGTTTAATTTGTAAGAAACATGTCAGCATTTGCTCCACGAGTCCACGTAGAGGAACCTGTGATTAGGAATGTTGAATAAAAAATAGTTGAAACTCGATTGCTTGAAAAAACCCTAGATTTTGGGTTTTGTAACGTAAGATTTCAACTCTTATTTTTCATACTTTTACGGTTAAATGAGTTTGAAAGTACCTAAGAGAAAGAGATCATATTTATAAATGAGGTTTTTATGAATATTTCCCATTAGTTTCTTCACTTCTGCACACACACACATTATGGATTATAGCTCACTCTACTTTCCTGGAACAATTCCAACCGACATCATCATCGAGCCCATATTTCATCTACTACTCGTAGTTAAGCAGACTCAGCTATTCTTGTGTGTATCGTCTATCGTCTCAAATATTTTTTAACCTGATAGGTTTGTCTGTGTGAAATGACAGTTCATTTGGGAACGAGAGAGCCGAGTGATTGACAACAACTGAAGCCAAAGAAATTGAAAATAAAGACAGTGAGCAATACAGCGAGCATCGTCGGCGGAGGAAGGATGTCTAAACTCCGAGAGAGTAACAAGGGAAGAAGACTGATGCACTGTGAGTTGATCCTTAGGAGCCCTGCTCTGCTTTTTACGATTATAAATTACCTCGTTGCTCAGCCAAGTTTTTTAAAGTAGAGAAACTCATTAGTCATTGTGTATTCTCCTTGACACACCAGTACGATTAGGATTTTAGGGTTTGCATACATTGCAGAACTCACCTCCATCCAATTTACATGGACATTATTATCTCCTTCCGGCTCTCTCTCACAGAAATCGGATGGGAAACAAGTTTTATCTCGCTTTTTATCTGAGAGACAACTTATACAGAGAAACTTTATGTACTTCAAAACTAAAGGCTTAGCCACTGGAAGGAAGTCGTTGACGAAGAAGCTGAAGAAAGTTGGATAAGATAACATCATGCAAATGAAAGTCATTTATCAATCCTACGTGGATGCACAAGGCTGCACTTTTATGCATAAATGTTCTATGGCTCATGATTTCGCCTGAGAAATGTGTGTGTGACACTCTGAACTTCGAGCTATTCATTGAAGTCATCGTAGAGTAGAGGTTGCGTAGGACTCAGAATATTTTGAGGTTCCACCGAATCTGGACGTACGTGTGGAGAGTTGCGGAGAGAAAAGAATTCTTGAATTCTTGTCAGCGTTTCAGAATTATTTCTAACTGACTGGGGAAAATGGTCCCACTCAAAAAATATTATTTACCCGTAGCTTCTGCAGACTTACAGCCTCGGAGATATCAAATTTCATCGAGTTGAGAACTGTGTGGAGCGTGTAGTACATCTACATTTGCGTCATTAGCCACACTTCTCATAATATATGAAAAGTGCTCACCACAAAAACATCCATCATATAGAGCCCAAGTTATTTTTCTGAGTCTAGAAAGACACGGTCGAAAAAGTTAGGAGGCAACGGAGCATCAAGATAATCCTATATTTAGTTGCACATAGTCTACCTAAATCATTGCTTACTTACTTTTAGTGATCTATGAGCTTCTTATCAACAATGCATGTAAAATGAATGACACAAATCCTTCTTTCCTTCTGCTATTTCAACCAGCATATCGGAGAAAGACTTCCACATAAGAGTTTTACACAGACTTTCAACAACACAATGACACACGGGGGCAGAAGAAATCATGTGTGGAATACTGACTGAAGATGAACAAGATGAGCTGTTCAGCCTTCTCACTATATGAGTTATCTAATTTGGGTTAATACATGGCATGTGGGACAGTATTGGGTTTCGAAACATACGTCTTTGTCAGAACGGTGGAAGGTGTGCCTAGATATGATGGAGAAGGAACTCAGCCAGGAGAGATTCTTTTGCGAAAGAGAACTCCTCAGTTGGTGATTAAACCGTTCCCGTGATCACTCGTCGTCCAGCTCTTTTCGACTCCATCTCCCACTTTCCACCTATCCACAATGGTAATAAAGATTCACTGATTGCTCTCCTTTAATTATTACTCGATTCAAGTTTGTGTCCTAATAGAGTGTTCATTTAACAGGCGCTTGATCTCAGTGCTCGTGATATTGAAAGTAAGTGCACATACGAATTAATAAGTAGTGCAGCAGATACCAAAAGTAAAGTTGGGATCGTGCGGACAAAAGGGATTTTCTAACAAATGCAAATGAATTTCCAGGAGCAAAGTTTGCCTTTTCAATCTACGACTTTGAGGGAAACGATCAGGTGGATGCTTTCGATCTCGGCAGCGTTCTCAGAGCGCTGGGTCTCGTCCCAACTCAAAAGATTGTTGAGAAGTTGGGTGGTCAGAAAAAGAAGGGTAAGTAGGTTTCCGGAGTCCTCTGTGAACTTCATTTCCTCCAACCTTTTCATATTTTCATATTTTACGTATTTCCGTTTCCGGAGTAGGACAAAAGAAGATGAAAGTCGAAGAATTCCTTGCCATCTTCTCCCAAGCCAAGAAGGACAAGGATGTCGGTAACGTTGAAGACTTCCGAGAGGTTCTCAAATTGTATGACAAATCTGAGGATGGCACTATGATTTATGATGAACTTAAGCATATCCTCGCATCCATGGGTGAGTTTTATGTACACATTTCTCGCCCACCACCAACAACAACATTCCTTTTGTCTTAAAATAGCACACTAGTTCTCTAAATGGTAATGACTATTGGACTAATGAGACTCTTCCCACTTCGACAAGTGCCAATTTTACAAATGAATTTACTCACATTCTTCTTAGGTGAGAAATTGGAAATTGAAGAAGTTGACGAAATCTTGAAGGACTGTGCTGCTCCTGCAGATGAGGACGGCTTCACTCCTTACGCAGGTACAACTGCATAATCAATGGGAATTGATTAAGGAATCAATTAAACTCAGCTTAATTATATTTATGCAGTTTTCTTGGACAAACTCATGGCTGGGCCATACAAAGAGGACGAATAAGCCATCACTCCATCTTTCTAAACATCTTCCTCCATAACCTCCATTTTATGTCTTCAAATTAATACTGATTTTCATTACTCGCTTCATTTGGTTTATTTCTTAAACTGAGCTCTCTTCCAACTTTGAAGAAATTTGTTGGCGACTTAAGGGTCTTTACTTACCTAAGAAATGTTGAGTTCTCGATTTAACATCTGAACTTTCTTGTTTCTACCTTATTCAAGAATTCGGCTGTGTTTAACCCATTGGAAATCGGGCAATAAAGCTTTGAAAAATCACCCTTTCAAAACAGACAATACACATGACTGACCAAAAAGGAAGTTATTTTATGCATTTACACTTGATTACATGCGACATAAATACGAGGAGATTCGACTCGAAATAAGAAAGTTTTCATGAGAAATTCGTTTTTAGAACGCGTGGGTTCTTTCTGGTGTTGGTTTCTTAAAGATCTCCCAAAATTAGAAAATCTCGATAGTAGTATTTTAGCGTATCTCTCAGAAGAAATAGAATCAATTGATTCACCACGAGAATAAAACAATATCGCCTATTGGACTTTTATTCCGAGAGAATTCTATTGAAGCAAAGATCAGACAGACAAGGACATCATTCTACACTAACTTGCATTACATAGCGAATCGCATCGTCAATTATTATCAAGTCTTTTATTCTCAGCGTTCTTTTGTTTCACCCGTTGTACTCTCATTTACCCATGTCACACGTATTTTGCACATGCTATGCAGTCAGTGCGAGGTACTCAAATGGTTTAACTGGTAGAAGATGAAATCTAGTGTTAAGATTTGAAAATCTGCACAACTGCACACCTTAAATTTCCCTTTTCCTTGAGTGTTCTCACAATCACGCGCTGCACTGAAGACGACCCCTTAGATTTTTAGATTCTGAAGTATATAAGACTTCCGAAATTCATTGAGAAGTATCACATTCATCTCCTACATTTCTTCTCAACAAGCAACCAACAATCCAACCAAACAAACCTCATCATGAACTCCAAGCTTGTAAGCAATCATCTCCAAAATATTTGGATTTCAGTTTTTGAAACTGTGTTTAATTCAAATGGAATCTGTTTTCAGTTCGCAGTTTTCGCCCTCATGGCCATCGTTGCCACTCTATTCATCCAGTCTGGAGATTGTTCAGTCACCAAGTCTGAAGTGGCCCGAGTTAAGCGAGGACATCACGGAGGTGGAGGTCACGGACACGGACCAGGATCCGGAGGTGGTGCTGCAGGACCCGTCTACTTCTGCGGATGGGTTGGAAAGACTGAAGGTTCCCGTAAGTTCTCACTCAGCGTTGTCTATTTACATTCTGTGAATATTTTGTATTTACTCATTGAAATTCGTATTGCAGGAGGAGGATACGGTCATGGAAAGTAGACGACCTACTTACAGCAACCAACATAATATTCCTATTCAGTATCAACCAAACCAAAGATTTCTTGTTATTTTGTTACTTTTTTACTTCTTCTAATAAAGTTGTTTTTCAAATATTATACTGCAGCGATCCTTCTGCTTAATGGCCTTGTTACAAAAATTGAAAATACTTTTTACTTGCAGTCACAGATATGAAACTCGCAGGAATTTCGCTAAACAATTTACTGTAATTGATTTGTAGGGACGAAAAAGACCGTGCAAAAAGTATATTGTCAATTGTCACTTTGTGTTGCGAATTGTGAAGTTCACTTCCAAATCCTTGACGGGTCTATTAAATCCAGATCTGTTGTCAACTTTCAAAGGAATTGGAGTTTTTGCTGTAGGTTGCATTTGGAAGTGATGGACGAAATGTGCAATCGCAACTTTGGATTCGATTAAAGCGAATCTCATTCCTGAAAATTCAAATTAATAAATTATAAAGTAGCAATGAATTCCTCGACAAAGTAGATAATTGTTTTGATAGGATAGGTTTTGTACAAACCTATACAGTTCCTTGGACCTAATCCGAAAGGTAAATAAGAGTATGGATTTCTCTTAGCCTTGTTTTCAGAATTAAACCTTTCAGGATCAAACTTTTCTGGATTAGGATAATACTGTTCATCATGATGGATTCCTTGAACTGAAATCGCGGCGATTTGCCCAATATTAAGCTTCAAGTTGCTCTCTGGAACTACGTATTCTTCGACGCATCGTCTTTCCAACCGGGGTGCAGGTGGAAACATTCTGAGAATTTCTGAATCAAACAAGAATTTTAGAATCAGAATTTTGATTTGGTTAGAATTTGTCAAACAAATTAAACTGATTGTAAATAATCTCATGGAGCTGTTTACTGAATATTCAATAATATTCCTTTTAATTAACCTGAGACAAACATATCCAGATATTCCATCTTGTTGATGTTTTCATACTCCATGTCTCCAGTCTCCTGATTCACATATGTTTCAATCTCTTGGTAAAGTTTCTCTTGAATATCCTGATGAATTGCCAGCACATACGGAGCAAAACTAACAAGTGATCCTACAGTGTCAAATCCAGCCATGAAGAACAAAACACTCTGAGCAATCGCAAGCTCGTCTGTAAACGGAGTCTTTGCCTTGTGTGATTTCAACTGTGCTTCCTTTTCAAAAGTATCCAATTCTGATTCATCTATTTTCAATTCACCTTTCTGAGCTTCGATTAGAAGTTGCAGAAAGTCATCTCTCTTCTCCTTCGAGTTCTTTCTTTCTCTTAAAGCTTTGGTCAAAATTTCAACAAAAAATTCGAAAGATATTTTATCCGTAACAGAAAACTTGAAAAAATTTGCAAGTTTAGGGGTATAAAGTACTGCCAATGTCTTCAGCATTCGTACGGTGCTAATGTCTGAAGTTCTTTTGGCCATTTTAAAAAACATTGCATCTGAGTCTGTCAATGCTTTTGTATCCATTCCAAATGCAGTGGCTCCAATGACATCGACTGCGAATCGACTCACCACGTCTTGGACGATGACATTGTGTCCTGTTCCAACTTTCGGTGTTTTTTCCACGAAAGTGCGAAGTTTCTTTCCGGAGCTGTTGAAGTGTTGGAACATACGCTTTATTTTGCCCGTGGTGAACGTTGGGCTCAACACACTCCGGACATCTTTCCATTCCTGACCTTCTAAGATTGACAAAATTTTCACTAAAATTGGATCATGTCCGAATTTTACTTGGCGTCTATCAACAAAGTGATCGAAATCTTTGATAAGGATTTTTTTCACAAGGTCCAGGTCCAGAATATACAAAACGGGATTTCTGAACTCCATGATTCCTCCAAACTTGACTCCTTTGGATTGGAACTTCTTGTAGTATTCATTATCCATCTCCACGACAGTCTTCTTCAGCGTCATAAGCTTCCACAGGGATGCAGCTTCACTTGACTTAACTAATGTTACTCCTCGTTTTGGCCAGTACGAATTATTTCCTGACAGGTACGATTGCAGAAGGTACGCCAGCCCTACCACAAGGGCTATAAATATTATAAACCCAATTAACATGTTGTTACTAGTTTGTTGGCCTGAATTAATTAAGGTGCACAACTAGTCGGGCGAATTACTTCTGAAAACGTAAAACTTGAAAGAGCTACAAATCAGACTGTACTGGATGTAATAAACTCGGAAAGCAAAAAATAACTCCCAGGTCGGTAATTATTTATTGACTGTTGAAGTGCTGACTGAATGTTCATCCAGTAAAAGCGTGAAGTACAACATAGGTAAAAAACAACTCAAGGTTATATTCAGTAGTGTATTATTTGGTTTTGCTTTTCCGCAAGCAATTCAGCTACTTTTTGTAGCTTCAAAAATTACAGACACAATGGCTATGAAGATTATGAAGTCTAATAACATGGTCAAAGGCAACAGTACACGAAAAAAGTTTATCTAATACAAACTGGCGAGAGAATAAAAACTTCAAGGTTACTTTACTTAAAAAAGATTCGGGGCTATTTTTGTTTCATTGATAATACTCATTTATTGGTTCCATACAAGCCTGAAGGTACAAACTGCACATTATGAAATGACTTTCTTGTAAACGATGAAGACATTGATGAAGAATGCTCCAAGTCCCAAAGCTGTCCTTCCATATTGGAGGTTGTTCCATTTGGTTATGAGTTGTCTCACTTTCGACTCCTCATCTTTGTTGGTGCGACTTGCACTGTCCTCAATCGCGAAAAGAGCGTCGTTGACTGGTTTCATGAAGAGTAGCGTATATGGCATAATGGTGAATATCGTTCCGGACATGATAAGGTAGCGAATATCTTCCGTCTTAAAGTAACACCGAATGCCTGCAGCAGTTGTGATGAAAATAGAAGTAATTGCTATCTTTGAGCCATTCTTGTACAATCGTTTCCACGCTGGAAGTGGGTCGCTGGATTCCTGAATTGCTGGAACAGCAACCAATGTCAAGGTTGTTCCAAGTCCAGCCATGATTCCAGATGTCAAAGTGGCCAAGGCTCTTTCGTTGATTTTCATCTTGAAGTTGGGTGTAATTTCTAATACATAATTTTAACACAAAATAAATATTAGCTTCCTTTGGGAAAATTAGATAAGATTTATGACTTTATATTACTTGTTTATTTTTTAATGAGGTCTTTTAGGTCACAGAATACTTTGTGTTGCCTGTGAAGATTGGAGATGGGTTGTGATAGAATGATGAATGAGAGGGTTTGGGATTGCAGGTATAAGGAATGTAGAGCTGTTATTATGTAGTTCTAGAGGATAATTATTGTTTTGAAGCTTTGATATACTGGAATCAGTGGAGTATATACCTACAACAAGCCTGATCTGTTCATCCTTGAGATGAGATGGTGTTTGCTTGTTCTGTCAAGTCCAAAGTCTGATTCACTGCACTCGAGTTCAGTCTCCACTATAAGTAGATACGAGCTGATTTATCCGTGAGATAAGTCTATGCACAGGATTTAGAATTATTTTTGCATCAATGGTAACTCATGTTGGCAAGTTGGCATTGAGTCACTTGTGTTTTTAATGCTTTCGCCGGAAGTCACTGTGCAAGTTCAAATTGAAGCATAATTAGTATAATTACTTTCTTATGAACATTTATATGTACACCTGATACATACATATCTATTATCTATGATAAAATATTGCCAATCAAGATTGATCTACCGAAGAGTCTCACGGTTATGATTTTACATATCAGTTGCCCCATCGCTAACCGTAACCTAATCAGTGTGTCAGTAACACATTAGGCTACAGACCTGCAGGAGATACAAATCGTTAGGTTAATCTTGTTTATGAATTTGATGTCCTCCATTCTCGCTACAGCAATTAGCGTGAAAGTTTTCCGAATTTTTGCGGTCCTCACAATCGTATTGACATCAAGTCATCATCATATTTTCCCTTTGGTTCTTCCTGGAGAAAGTACAAGGTCTGCATCAACCCATCATAAAAGTTCCTTAGCGTTGAGCCAAATGATAAATCTTATCAAATCAAGAATTTCCCTTGCTCAGCACCTTGCTTGTGGCATTTTTAATTGCTTCAAATCTATTTCAAGTTTTAAGATACTGCAATTTCCCAATCTGACACGAAGTTATTACGTGCAGTTTGATTAAGACAGATGGTTATTAATGCAAGCATATAAGATCAGTAAAAAACTAAGCGAATAAGTTTTCTGGCAGCGGTTTTTATTGGCTGACACAAAAGAATTATATTACATTGAATTTTACACGATAGCCCTAAATCCCAAGTAAACTGTTTTGCCGTTTATTAGTCACGTCATTTCAAAACTCGTAATGTATTTGTTAAGCACTAATCCATGCGCTGAGTTTTCCAATACATCATAGATTATGACTTTTATGACCACGTTATTTCAGTAAAAACTAACTGATGTAAACTAGAACATGATGAACGCGGCTAAAGCTTCCTATTAGGAAGTTTTATACGTTGGTTTGCCTAAGAACATATTTTTCAATCCACGTATTATTACTTTAAGAAGATGAGCTATTGAACCTGGAGATGAAGTACAAGTATGTGTCCACTGGCTCAACAACATTAATTACGTCCACAAATCCCAAGATGCGCTCATCCAATACCATCAATAGTAGTTAACTGTAAACTGTACTAAATAGATTATGCAATAATGTAGTGCTGGGTTTGATGTTATTGAAACTTCCCCTCCCATTAGGAACCTTCAGCCGAGATTCTTCTTGAGTACAAATCAATGAATTCTGAATTTATTCATGAACAGTTGTAATTTGTCATCGTCCTCTACTCACTTGTTGGGAACTTTTGGAATAATCTTTTCTTTTTGTGGTCTCATTTCATCAAGCGAATTATTTTCAACATGAGTGGATTATTTTGGCAGATGAGGCTTATGTCATTACATCCTCATTTGTTTCAAAAATCGAAAGCCATAGCGGAAGGCAGTGGAGAAAACCCATCCGAGACAGAGAAATTCTCCTATCATCCTTTAATGAACGACTTGGTTAGTAAATAATTATGAGTTTGCATTTAGAGACAATTTGGAAAATGTTATTACAAGCGATTAAGTGGATATTCAATTTTAGATTCTCCAGAAAATCCTTGTTCACTTAACAGGAAATGACCTGTTGAAATGCCGTTTAGTGTGCCAGTTGTGGAACAACGAAGTCATCACTGCCTGTAGACGCATGAATCACAAGAAGGAGCTAAAGACTAAAGAAAGCCTTCGAAAAACAAATGCAGTTTTGAAACGTGCTGGATTAGTTACCGTAAACAGCCTTCGCGTTCACATTCAAGAGATGACAAAACTTGAATTTGACTTCCTACAGTGCTCTGCTATTCACAAGAATATTGTTCATCTAGACGTGGTTATCGTAAGCCACTTGGTTCCCACAGTCTTGACTATCTTAGTGAACTTTTTCAGTTTGAAAACCCTGACTGTCATAAGGATTCCTGAGGATTCTATCGAATCAATGTTTATGGCGAGGATGATCAGAATCACAGAATTTACAGCATTATTCCACAAATCAAAACTGCAAAGTTTGGAACAAGTGACATTTCAGAACTCAGTTCCTGCGAAGAAACTTCTTTCCAATTACAACCACATCATCAGTGCTTTCCTAAGATGCATCCCAAACTTGAAGGTCCTCGAATTCAACAGCTGGCCAATTATGTTCCTCCCGGGATTCTGTACCTTTGATTTCAACAATTTGCAAGGACTTTCTATTCGAGGAAAGTCTCTGGGACATGATGAACTAACCTATCTTATGTTGAAGACTCTTCCACAAATACGAAGGCTTGAGATAACAGTCTCTCCTACAGTAAGTCCACAGCTTGTAAAACAGCTACTTCAGTTGGTTAAGGGTTCTTTGAAGTCGTACAAAATTACTCATAAAAGACGTGAAGACTGATATTTTGTTATACTGCCAATTTGTAATTTTATTATTTATGACTAAAAGCGAATATTATACAATTTTGGAGATCTGTGGTAAATTTCTATTAGTAGTTCTGATTATGACGAGACATGTCGCAATTATATACTTCCGAATTAATAACAGTCAGATACATCATCATAAAGCTTGGTTTCCAAAAGCAATGTGCTTAACATAAGAGTACTCGTCAATGCCATATTTGGATCCTTCTACTCCAAATCCACTTTGCTTTATTCCACCTAGAATCATTAGGAAATTCGTGAGAATTCTGCTCATACTAGGCAAATTATATCCGATGCAATAAAATTGTTCGAAGAATACCAAAAGGAGCTTCACAAGTGGAAAGAAGAGCTTCGTTGATTCCAACCATACCGAAATCCAATTTCTCAGCCATTTTCCAAGACAGGCGCAGATTATTCGTGTATACATAAGCTAAAGATAAGAAGAGACAAGGCTGAATTGATGAGGACGATTCTTCACCTTCTTTTGTGGAATTTTACATAAAAATGTATGAAGCTTACCACAAAGACCTTTGTCAGTGTCATTCGCCAACCTGATAGCATCACTTTCACTCTCAAAAGACATAAGTCCTGTGACAGGGCCGAATATTTCTTCCTCGAACAACGGCATGTTTCTCTTGACGTCCACAATCACAGTGGGTTTGTAGAATCGCTCACCTAACTCAGACATCCTTTCACCTCCGTAAACCACTTTGGCACCCAACTCAACACTTTCTTTCACGATTCTCTCCAACTGTCGAATCAGATTTTAGTCATGAATAATCTGCTTGCAATATTTTTTGAGTCTTTGAGTGTCAGTAGTGTCTCACTTACTCTCTCAATCTGCTTGTTATTTATCATGGCAGCAATGTCTAAGTCTTGAGAACCTGGTCCAACCTTCAGGTTTTCTACAGCTTTGACAAACTTCTCAGTAAACTTGTCAAACACTTTGCTTTGAACGAGGATCCGATTAGCAGTAACACAAGTCTGTACAGAGGAAATTCATATGAAGATTTAATTAAAGTTTGCTTTTCCATGAAGGTCCAAGTCCAAATTAGCAATGGGATACAATATAATAATTTAAATGTTAACCCACCTGACCAGTATTACGGAATTTAGAAGCAATTAAACCATTCACAGCTAAGTCTAAATCGGCATCTTCAAACACAACGAAAGGAGCATTTCCACCGAGTTCCATGTGGATCTTCTTCATTGTACTAGCACATTTTCCATACAGCCACTAAACAAGAACGTAGAATTTTATGAACAAAATTCGTATTTCCTGCATCCTAAAAGTTTAGTCGTGTTAATGGGTATTTTACCTTTCCAACTTCTGTACTTCCAGTGAAAGAGACCACGTCTACTTTTCTATGTGTGGTCAGCATTTCTCCCACATCAGCAACTTTTTTCCGAGAACAGGGAACCACATTGACGACCCCTTTAGGCACACCAGCCTCTTGACAAATCTGAAGTTTACACGGAAAATGTGTGATTTTTCTCATTGCGTTAATTACATTGTTGGTAAATGAGTATTCTTACTTTCGCAAAGGCGAGAGCAGTTAATGGCGTGTCTTCAGCAGGCTTGATGACACAAGTACACCCAGCAGCCAAAGCTATTACGTAGTGAAAACAAATAATTAATTAAGTTGAAGTACTTGCTAAGTTGCAAAACTATGTTTTGTTTACCTGCGGAAACTTTTCTGGCCAACATTCCTATGGGAAAGTTCCATGGAGTAATGAAAGTCGCAACTCCCAAAGGTTTTCGAACGGTAACAATTTGTTTTCCAGGGGCTGTTGCAGGGACGTGGTCTCCATAAGCCCGTCGAGCTTCTCCAGCAAACCATTCAAAGAAACTGGCAGCAAAGTTAACCTCACCTTTACCTTCTTTCAAAGGCTTTCCCTGAATTAATACAAGCAAATAATATGAACCATTTTCTTTAATGAACAGAATGTCCGTTGTCCGTATCCCATCAAAAGCGTGTAATTCTACTCAATGCGAGACACTTACATTTTCTCTGCTGATGAGATTTCCGAGACTGTCCACATTATTTAAAAGCTGAGTCCGTATTTTCAACAGAACTTCTGCTCGATCTTTAGCAGTCCGATTTTTCCAGTTGGGCAATGCGTCGTAAGCAGATTCAATGGCGAAACTCGTCAACTTCGGCCCACAGTCTGCGACTTCGGCTATGACTTCTCCAGTAGCTGGATCTGTCACTGGAAATGTCGTTCCGATCTCGGAGTCCACCCATTCCCCACTTATAAACGCTTGGGTTTGCATCGTAGATTAAAATTGAAAATGTCAAAATTTTATTTAATTGGGAACTATGCCGGCTTGTTAATAGTGTGTTGGTAAGAGAAATACTGCTAATTCAGTACTACAAGGTCAGTGAAGAGTTGCGACTCTTTTATATGAATTGACTGAGTAGCATCTGTATTGTATGTAAGCTGTCTACTAATACTACACAAAGCGGCTTATATGCAAATTCAAGGTTAAAGAATACTTGTTGCTCACTATGTATGATATCTTGGATCAGTATAGTTCAACAGGGTGAGATAAGAATTCACATCTGTCTGCTGTTTAATGCTTACGAATACGTAGTTGTGAGTTCAAATCACTCGCAAGTAGCTGGACATCGCTTCTTAAAACACTTTAATTGCATTCTACATTGCATAACGTCAAAAATTGGCCTATATTTGCAAACGTTTATTCGGATGAAGACATTGAAACTTTCGGGCAAAACGAGCTCCTCTGTCAAAACCATCCTCAAGTTCATATTATTATTACGAGAAATGTTTTTTATCATAGCTGCTGGCTGTTGAGAATGAATGAGATGATAGTGATGGTGCAGTTTCACTCAATCTCACCTGCTCATATGAATTTACCAAACGTTGAATTTACGGGGAATCCCATAGCCTGAAGTCAAAAGCTATTGTTTAATAACTATATTAAAGTACTTGCACAGCTAAAAAATCAAACAGAAAGGTATTTGGTATTTCTGATGTTCCTATTCACGTAGTTGAAGATTCGTTTTATTATTTAATTAATAATTGTAACAAAAAACGTAACAAAAAACTGACGTTCCTTCAAGTTGAAATCACATACTTATCTTCAGTAGGAACCCTAACTCTGTGGGATTCTGTTGAACACTGTCTTAGCAATTTAAACTTTCCATACTTCTGAGTTAACGTCAATCCAACAAACGTAGTTAAAATAGCTCCTACCAGACTACCACTTAAAAGTAAAATAATTAGTAAACTATTACTTCCTGTATTAGCCACAGGTGAGGCAGCTGCCCCAAATGTTGAGGTTGAAGTTTCCTCACTCAGGTGAGAAGGATTAGATTGGTGTGACTGGGACCTACTGTACTCAATTTTACTTTGTAGAGGCTCATTTACATCGCTACTGCCATTAATACTTTTATATTTAAAATCCTGACATTTGAGACTTGAACTGTTAAACTCTTTGCCCTCCATGCAATCACACTTTCCACTTAGACAAATGAGTCCTGCAGGCCCATTACACTTTTTTCGTTTTCCCTGCATTCTCGAAATGCCACAGGGTTCACCGAAACTCAGGAGACAGTTTTTGTCTGGACTCACACTGAATCCTTCGTAGCATTGGCATTTGTTCCCGGTCCCACAGAATGCATTTGTTACACAATGTCTGTTGGATGAAGAACAAGTTTCTCCAACTTTTAATCGACATTTTCCCACTTCCTCGTCGAATATCTCGCCTCGTTCATCATCATCGCACCCACACACTCCTATTCCATCTGATTCTGATTCATTTCTTCTGAGACATGTCAGTCCCAATGAAAGCTGACCTGGATGTTCGCATATAACAGACTCTGTTGTGTTTACAGACATACTACATTCTTTCCCAAGTAGCTGAGTGCATCTCCCTGTGTACGTGTCCTGCACAAATCCAGGAACACACTGGCATTCTAATGAATCCGGATTACACTCTGAATTGCTAGAAGGACATGAAGAGCTGCTGTCGCTACTGTTGAGATTACAAGAAGAAACTTTACAACTGACAGTTTCAACATCAAACTCAAAGTTGTCTTTACAATCACACTGGCCCCCTTTGCAAACTAAACCTACATTTGTATTACAACTAATCATACTACTATTATTATTAGTACAGTTCTCATTGTGAGAAAGGGCTGGGATACAAAAACTCTTGGAATTCTGTGTAAATCCATCTGCACAAGTGCACACACTTTCTCCCACGCTTTCTGAATCTGAATATTTGTTCTTGCACTCGGCATTCTCTACACAAGAAGTATTACTGTCTTTTTTGTCGCTACATTTTGACCCCACCAGAAGTTTGCATTTATTAGCCTTCTCATCAAAAAACGACCCTGGCCTACACGAACATTGATTGCGTAAGCAAATTAAGTTGAGATTAGCGTAATCCCCACAGTCCCGTGATGAGGTGCATTTTCGTCCATAACTTGCTTCACAACTGTAGGGATATGCTCCTTGGGATTTATTAGGTAGGAATCCAGAGGAACAATGACAAACTCCATAACCTTCGTGAGGGTTTACTTGAGAATTTGGAGAGACTTTGGAGCACTCAGCGTTATGTCCACAACCCAATTGAAGTCCCATCCAGGCGTGGAGTTCACAACTTTTACTTAATCCACCCACGCACGTTTGTTTGACAGAGTCGAATTCAGTATCTTCTTCGTTGTGACATCGACATGTTCCTTGAATACAAGAGAGGAACTTGTCTGTATTACATGCTTCTGTAGAGGCACATTGAGATCCATGAGGTAATTTGCATTTATGGGAATGTTTCTCTTCCTCAAATCCTTCGGAACATTTACAAACTCCTTCTGTACTGCAATAAGAATTTGCACTACAAATATTCGTTCTATTGTCACATTTTTCTCTTCCGCAAAGCTCAGCAGAATCTGAGAAACTTTCTCTTCCTTCAGAATAAGTTGACGATGATCCTGAAGTATTATCATCATCGCAGACACATTCGTTGTCCAAACACATCATAAAGTCTCCACAGTCGTCTTGACTGTCGCAATGAGTGTTGGATTCAACTAATGATGCGACATGAGGAAGTTTAATAAGGTAGAAAATAACGAGGAAACTAAGCAATTCAAGAGAAACGATACTTGACACAAAGTATTTCTTTCCACCCATCTTCAGAGGAAAAGTTACAGTTTTGTGAAACGTAGATTCTGGAGAATGCTCCAGTAGGATTGTCTGAGGTTAAAAGATCAGAATTTCTGAATAATGAGGCTACAATAAGAGAGGAGTGAGACTAAAAAATGTTTATTAGTCCTGTGAGGAGTCCTTCGACACAGTGAAATCCATATTTCTTTCACTCTCATGTCGCTTTTTACAGGAAAGTTCAGTCAACAGTGTTGAGTGTCGGCTTGCAAAATTTGTTATGAGTAGAAAGTAGCAAATAAATTAAGAATCGATTTTCCTCTTCTGTGTTAAACACCAGTATGTAACTCTGTTTATCAAACTTGCAAATTTCTACTTGTACTCTTCTTTTTCTTCACCTTTCCGTGCAAATGATTGCATGTTTTTCTAAAGGGTTCAGCAGTAGCTTGTATCATCTGGTATTGAATTTCACTTAACACTTGTTTCTATTTAATTGATAAGAGTTTTGATATAGGAGCCTCATCCTCTTCCTGTGTGGTCATCATATTTGGCGTCCATTTAATTACAAAGGTTTTAAAAGTTTGTGGATCGGTGGATAAGATAAGAGTTCTCTACCGTATTTGCTTACAGAGGCGTTAGTTAATTTATTTTCATATCGATCTGAGTAATCCACAGGCAATCAAACGTAATACATATTTCAATTTTCTCAATTTTGTTTCATTTTCTAGATCGAGTTTATTCGGTTCGAAAAGGGCAAGATTCACTGAACTAGAAATGCGAAATTATCAAGTAAATGGGTTATCGATGAATATTTTAGTGATTCACAGGATTAGTTTAGACTATTTTTAGGCACAGTTCAATCTTCGTAAACACTGCAATTTTTATTACTTTCCAACTTCGTCCATTCTGTAAACTGTGTGTGGGATCGAGAGCAAGTTCCAAATCTTGAGTTACAGTCAATGAAGATTTGTAAGTGACTAAGAGTGTGTGAGGATCTGTCAACTATCTGCCCACCATTCACTGATTAACTGATCAACATGTAGGTAACTGGCTATGGGTTGTGTTTTGTACCGTAACTGACTGTATATCTGCGACGGATATTGTCTGCACTTGGTGTGCGTGCAAGAAATAAAGGAATTCAGTTGGACATCGCAGATTGCAGACTGTGTGAATGTGGTACGAAGAAACCTCGCTCACACAGCACTGTTTGGCTTCTCATTATCACTGTCAAACAAATCGTAAAGATTACATCTGTTACTCGTTCCTGGGATCAATTTTTGCTAAGCCACAAGTCACACGTATCACGTATGTCAAAAGTCCGTGCTCGTGGAGAGGTATACAGTTAAACACCCATACTAATAATATCCTTTATCTTATCAGCTAAAGCTTGGACTATTCTACACTAATATTGATAGCAGCGGCATATCCGTTAATCCAAGCTCAAATTGGAAACTCATGTTGATGAATTCAGAGGTTAGAGATGAAGTTGAACCAAGCAACTCATCGACAGCTATATGTACACCTTTACTGCGAACACAGATACATGCATAGGCAGACATTTGATGACCTAACATGACCAAGGCAAGGTCGCTAATTATGAGGATTCAATGTCAAATATTTATAGACTGAGAATTGAGACACAAGACACAACGGAGTTAAATGTTCAAGCACTTGCATGTGTATAGAGCACTGTTTGATTTTATGATTAAAACATCTCGTCCGACAAAGAACCACTTTCCAATCTCAATCTCACAAAAGACTCAGAATGTAAATCCTTAATGTAAATCCTTTCCTTCAGACAGTTTGGCCTGGCTAATCAGAATCATCAAGCCTGCAAGTTGAATGAACGGAAATAATCTGTATATATTCGTCAGTAAGAATTAATAATTGACTTTCACAGATCTTACAGCTTCTGGCCGGAGCTTTCATTCAGAACTTTATTGTGGTACAATTCAATTCAATGTGATGCACACTCATCCATCCGTCAAACAAATTCCGACAAATTTTTACTGCTTAATCAGTTAATGTAATCTACCTCCTAAGTAATAACAATTTACAAGTTGTTCGTTCACATCAACTACCGAGTTACCGAGTAGTTAAGCTACGCATACATAAAACTGATTAACCTACGGACTGCAATGAATTTCAGGTACACTATTTCTACAGGTGTGAGGTTTTATTAATTTAGTTATTTTAGACAGACATTCGCCTCCATGTGAAGGCTTTCCAGAAAATGGAGTCGGTCAATTAGTAAATACGCCCTAAATGTTTTTTTTATTCTCCTAGGACTGGATTCGTCTGCTTTTATGCTTATTAGGACCAATTCGAGGTAAAAATATATTTACGGAGATGATTATTTCATCATCTACACTTGCAAACTTATCTGTGACTTTAAAACATACGCATACGCCAAAAATTACAATTAGTGTTAAGTACATATAATACACACAGTATGAATTCTGTATTAATTCATTTGCACATGCTATATCACAAACGTACCTTTTGATGCAATTGGAATTCATATTTTCAATCTTACTGTTAATTCATAACAATTATTGTGACTTCTGACTAATCATTACTGCTTGGGTTAAACATTCATTGTTCTTATTATAGTTTAAGTCTAATTTAGAATCTCTACTTTCATCTTACAGGAAATCGTAACTTCTACTGTTTCCGGTTCGCATTAATTAACATCGTGAAGGACTTCGATTTCTTTGGATTTGTGTGTTCGATTTTTGTGCAAAATATAATCGAATATCAAATACGTGAATATAAAACTACTTTACTTACTACACAGACTTATCCACCTTCATTATGCACCATATATGACAATCTAACAGGAATCAGGACGCGTTTACCTTCCATCATGAAATCGTGATGCATTTCTTATCATTAATTTTGTTTTTTGTTTTCCAGTTTTATATTAAAATAGCAGTACTTAAATACTAATGAATTCTTCAAAGTTCTACTACTGTTACGAGGACTTTATTCATAAGCTTAATTCCCTCTACTTGTTAGAATTCGTATTCAAAGTGTGTCAAACAGGACTGACTAAATTATGGAGGGACTAGAGACCCAAGAAATGGTGTTCGGCTCTGTTTGTGTCCCTTGAGTTTTAGAATTTTTCCCTAAATTCTTCACTAAACTTCGCATCTCTTGTGCCAAATTAATTAGCTCTGAATGAACATCTGCTGTTGACGCGTTGTCACACTCGGACAGGGACCGCTTGCTTATTCCATTGTCACGAGATAGAAGTGGAGACTTGCTGCTAAACGAACGGCTGTCTTCAGACCTGCAATGCAAATTAGTAACACACGTGTCATTCAGATACAAAGTTCACGGCCAACTCACGCTTCTACACAGCTCGATAATTGCATGACATATTCTTGAAATCGTACCTCGCGTTTATAAGCCTCTGTGCATCTTCCTCTTCATCAATTTCATCATCTTCACTAATGGAAGGCAGTGTCATAGAAGGTTGCCCATGGCCATTTTCAGACTCATTCGTTTCAGCATCAGCTTCATACCTAAAGGGGATCGAGGACCCAAAATAAAGCAAATTATTATAGAGCACTCGCCTCCAATAAAGTATTGAGTAAACCTTAATTCACTCAAGCATAAATTGTTGGAGCAATAAATCTCTCATTCCTTTCATCAGGTCTCCTCGTGTGTCCACAAAACAATTCAAAATCCAACTCACCCTTCTCTAAGGTTGTACGTGAGATCATGTTGAATGTCGTTGGAGAATTCTTTCTGGAACTCTGGATACATTCTCAAGACTTCTATAAGGCCTGGGATATAAATGCTTTTGAGGTCACAGTACGTAAGTGCCCGTACATCACAACTTGATTTGATAATCTGATCACAGCCTGCTGTCATTTGTTGCGCTATGTCACATCCAACGAGATCTCCCTTCCCTACAAATCAGTCATCATCACCATCATAACGATACTTGCTCAGCGAATTTCTCTCCTTACACACGGTCGAGAGTCAAGAGTCGACAGACTGATAGTAATGATAATGATCACATCTCTCTCGGCAAGATGTGGGAGTTAATAATACAGAGAAAGAAGGCCCAAGAACAAGTGCATTGAAAAGGGACGACTGGGCCTCCATTAATCAAAAGAAGATAGTAAACTCACCGAGGATGGCAACGACCATGTTGCACTGGACGACTTCCATAGACCCATTGGAAAGATAGTAAATATAGTGAAGAGCATCTCCTTTATGAGTGAGATACTCTCCTGGAGCACAAAAGTTTGTTCTGATATGTAAGGACAGAAGTTTGAGACAGCCATGGGGTGCAGGCTCGAATATTGGGAGTGAAAGAATCTCTTTATGTAAATGCATTGACACGTCCCCTCGGAGTTCTTCAGGAAATTCCTTCAGCGTCTACAAAGAAAGCAACAATCGGTTCGTCAGGTCCAACACATCCAACGGTGAATCTTTAATGAAGCCTGAGAAATATCATCATCTTCTTCTACGGTGAGCTACATCTTCTTTACGAAAAGAGAACGACGCGTATGAGGATGAGAAGCGGTGTGTCCTTGTGTTGTTATCGGAAAAGAGACTCTCAAGAAACTGATTGAGTTAGGAAACGGAACCGGATCTTTGCTTGCGTGACTTCGATGAAAATATTTTCACACAGACGTTAAGGTTTCCATTACAAAAATCTCATCAATCAATCTCTCAGATTCAAAATGTCTCGAATGTATATTTACGAAGTGGGAGGCTTGTAGTCAGCTATAAAAACTACACAGTAACTACATACCAACTACCAACGACCGTTCCAAAAATTGCCGTAGCCTGATTTCCATTCAATCTAAGTGGATCGATTCAGTCCGGAGATTAGGAAATTGACATTGGAGAGAACCTCGCTGACATGAACAACACTAGAAAAGTTCTCTCTCTCTCTTCTTGGGAGAAGTAAAAGGAGCGAATACTTAATATGAAATTGATTGATTCAGCCCTCACGAAGAAAGAATGCCTTACCTCATGCGGATCAATGCCGTGATTGAGAGCCCACATTGTTTGAAAGTAGTCCTCCACACGCTGCTTCAGTTCTGATGGAATTTGATGGAGTTTCAAGAAATCTTTGAGATCCCTCCATTTACTTTGGTACTGCGAACGACGAGCGTACATTCTTTGGACGATTGCAGTTACATTTCCAAACACCATGGCGTGCATCAAAGCTGAAACATAAAAATATTCGGGACACGCACGATGTAACATATCAGATACAATATTTCATAAAATTCCAATAGAAATTCCGTAAGATCTAACCTCCCACGAGCATAACTAGAATTGAGAACGCTTTTTCTGGAAAAGTATTTGCAGCTACATTCCCAAATCCAACTGAAGTTAAACTGGAGCAGGTGAAGTAGAGGGCAGTTACGTACTTGTCCGCGTTTGAAATCTGGGTGACATTCAACTCCAATTTTTCTGCGAGTGAATGCATCCAACCTAAAAGATACCAAAGGAGCCATTTCGTCAAGCTGACCGTTTTCTTTGTATTTTATTAAAAATACTCGTTTGAATATGTGAACAATATATCATCTTTTTCTTCTTACCTATTGTAAAGTGTGGACCATTTACAGCAATTTCTTGGTCTGCAATGACATACCAAATACAAGCAAGCCAGTGAGCAGCCAGAGTGAAGGAGAGCATGAGGAGAGTTAAAATAGCTGCCGAGAATTGCGAATATCTGTCCATCTTCTGCAGAAGCCGAGCCAGCCGTACGAGTCTCGTTAACTTCAGTAAATGCATTTGTGATTCCTGAGGTAGAAAAGAAGGAGACGTCAAGTAGACTATAAATAGGCTATATACTTTAACTCTGAGACGCCTACGATATCAATCTTGACTTACCCCAGTCACGTCGGTGACAATATTAGCAGCATTACACAAATCGAAAGGTAATGCTGCTAAGAGATCAAGGAGAAACCAGCCTTTCACGTAGTTCAAGGCGATCACTTTGGGGTTTGAGACCACTTCACCTTTCTTGTTGACAAATGTGGTGCGGAAATGAAGAGCAATATCTACAGGCCAAACAGATTTCAAAAATCAATTACTCTTGCGTACACAGAATCCACCGATTTTATTCCTACGCTCCTCTGGACTTTATTATTCCACGGGGAAAGAGTTTTCTACCAGAGAAAGCTACCGATTTCACCGGAGCGTTGAGTTTACAGTATATCTCCCACACATGCTTTCATATTTAGTGGCAGACTCTTCATGGTCACTACCAGTCGTTCACAAACTTCATCGGCACAAACAAACAAATCAGCCAGATTGCACCAGAATACAAATGTTATTTGATCTTCTCAGGTTACCACAACTTTCTCCCTGAATCTCATCATTTTACATTCAACAAACAACATAAATAATTAGCTTTGAGAGTTGAACCAATACATGGATAAGTATTATTCAACAGTTGCATGAGAGCTGTTTGATGTTCCTAATCAAAATGAAGCAGTACATGTATTATATTCCATGTTTCTATGATTCTTTCCTTTCTATTCTAAAATCCTAATCCATCACGCACTTATTAGATTTCTGCCAGTCCACCTCAGCTCAGTCCGGTGGGATTAGAACATCCCTGAAGGAGTGATTTTTATAAGGTCCTTTTGTTTCATTACTATGCAGCCTTGCAGAAACTACTTATTTCGTACTCTGAGGAATAAATACTTCACGTGAAATCTAAACACAGGATGAATACAAAGATGAGTGGGTACAGGACAATCATCCTAGGATTATAGGATAGTGTGTAATTAGCTCAAGTCCTTAGGGAAGGGAAATATGAGAGTGCAAATTACCATCTCTATATCCTACACCATAGAGTCCATTAAAAATAATGCAGGCAGAGTAGTAATAGTGATAAAAAGAAATTATACTGATAAGCTATGTTATATTACTCCATGCACTTATAATTAGTAGCGTATGCATCCTATAATATCACAAAGTAGTTTAAATTTAAAGAGTAAATCAGGACATAACGCCAACGGAAAATCAATGCACAATCAAGATGAACAATAAAAGAAGCACTCGACAACACGAATGATTGAACTTTCTCTAGCAAATGCTCATCCGCTTGTGCTCTTCTGGAGATGGAGTATTTCGACAGGCATCTTTGCAATGAGACGAGTATTCCCATTTTCTCTCGCAGGACGTAAGATGAAACGATATTGAGTTACCTCCTCCTCTAGCAAGTTGTCGGGAAAAAGCTCATTACACAGAATGAAATTCTAGATTTCTCTCACAAAGATAATTTTTAAAGAAATGTGATTTCCCTGCAGACTCTTGTACTTCTTCCTCATTCCCCAAGATGTGAGCTAGACTTCTAAAACTTTTTCCGTGCATACATGGGATTCTTTGCTATCTGAAAAACTAGAAACATACAAGCATACAGTTCTTGCAAACTGCCAAGTAGCTAGATTCCTGCCTGACTTGCATTTAATTGTTTAACTTGTCGCATTATGGTTTAGGAAAATGGTGCAGCGATTAATTACGTTCCACCGAGAAGTAAAATAAACAAACATGCAGGAATTTGCCCGCTTCCATTAATGTCTTTAAAGTAAAATATACATATGTAAGCTATAATATTATCACTATAGGCAGAGAGATCATCTCTTGCCTACCACATGCATCTACTCCCTGCGTGAGCAAGGGAGATAAGGTAAATAATGTGCAAACAATGATGCGATGACATTGCGAACTCGTGAATACGGTGTTTGTGCACACGTGTCTCATTAACCACTGAGATAATAGATTAATACTGTTAAGGTCACAAACAAAGTGTAATTTAGTTTTAAAAAGGCTTCAGAATAAAGATCGTGCAGCAATATAATGCACGCAGAAGAGGAAAACTACAAATAATCTCTCCGGTACGGTACTCTGGAAAGAGCTTTTCCTAGTTTACACTCTACACGCTACAAGTTCCTCATCGTCATCATCCTTCACACGAGAAAACACATTGATTTTTTTACACAATCTTTACATCGACGATGATAGGAATACGGCTATATATATGTGTGTTTAAGGGAAGCTTTCAACTCCCACTTGAATCTTTCAACTTGTACTAGTATATCGTTAAATTCGAAGGAGACGCTTTCATTTATATATGTTACAAATGTTGTCAACACACTCGTACACTTGTACAAACTAAAAGTTTGCATAAAACACAGTTCATCTTGTGTGAAAACATTTTTATATCTGCCAAAACAACTTTTATGAATGTACTACATACTATATTTGCACTTTGTAGGTGAAGGTGCAATAAAGCAATATTATTTAACTAAACTCCCCAACTCTAGAAAGTAAAAGTAATACTTGAATGATACACATTCTTGAACGAACACAAACACATTCCTTACTATGCGTCCATTAAAGAACGAGATGAAGCTGGTGTAAAATAAATCGCTAAAATCTCTCTTTCTGTAGTTTTAAATTCACGACACAATAAACTTTATAGAATTAAGTAATGTCCTGATCAATTTACAACGCAGTATGTCTCAGAGACAGATTTTTTCTGTGGATTTTACTTCCAAAGGAACGTCAATCGGTACGATTATTTCATGGAACATTAAGCATCAAATTTTCTTCTGCGAACTCTCAATCTGAAAATGTCTCCTACTAAAGAAATCCTTTTCTTTTTCCTTGTCTCCCGAATGAAATGGTAAACACTTAAGAGCTGGAATTCTCGGGAAGCAAGTGAGCGTAAGTGTACATACTTAAGGTAAACACAAAAGTCTGTAAGTAGAGAAAAGTAGGGAAAGCATCTCTTCCTCCTTCAAAAGAACTTACCGATGATGAACAACATTTCGATAACAACATCAGGAACAGATGGAGTTGTGAATTCGTTCCTTTTCCCAAACGCAGCAGTGTAGGGGACGACAACTGCGACATAAAAGGTGGCCACTAGGATAAGCCAGTCCCAACAAGTTTTGAAAATCCCGTAGTGGGAGAGAATAAAACGAGATTTCTCTATCGCTGCCGTTTTATATTCGGGCAAAGGTGCTTCAGTGGGTTGTAAAAGTGTCTGTAAAAGTTAACAAAGCTTGCATCATTTCCTTCCACATGGTTATCTCGCCCTTTTCATAAAACTACACCTCCAACCTCAGCTGTGTTCAGCCTTATCGATCCTAGTTATTACTTTATTAAGTCTTACAATCAGATATACGTACACACACACATATATATTCATTTCCATCAATAATATATTTATTCCCTCCGTCCTTTGAGGGTCACATAGTTAAGTCAACTGATCGCTCGATTGGCTTCACAGCACTTTAGAGGAGATCCATATTCTCATCTAGGTTAGTGGGTTGCATCCGCATATGCATCGTATAAAAATCCCACATATGTCTACATGGTATTGGAATCGTAAAGTAATTTACGTTCTCTAACTTCGGGTTTATTGCTAAACACACGGTATAACTTAAAACTTAAGTAGACACACACTAACTTCACCTAGCCCAAGGACAATCTTGACTTTCTCCTGTACTAAACTACTAATCTCCCAGGCGGAAGTGGTTGCAAGAAATAAGTACACACACACACACATGTAGAAAGAGGGAAGAAATGCACATGGATGCAGTAAAAGTTGACACAAGAGAGGATTCTGCTGACTTAACAACCATAAAGCCAACACGACAGGCTCTCACTTAACATATGGTGAAAGTTCAGTCAAATAATGTTGGGACAATGTGTAAGTATAAATTCTTCTGGGGACAAGCTCTATAAGCTCTAAACTGCGAAGTAACTTAAACAACTTAAACTTGCATGTTTCACTTCACTCTCAAAACTCTGGAGTTATTTTGTGGACAACTTATGAAGAAATTCATCCACCTTAAGCAATGTTCCTTGCTTTCTCCAAAAAGTGTCCTTAAGTACTCGGGTCAAGAATGAACTTAAAGTTCATATTGACCTGCCTACTTATTCAGAAAAGACTCACAGGCTAATGCACAGATGTTATGCAAAGATGTCAGTGTCCAGAACTCCAGGGACTCGTGAAGTTTATTTCTGAGAAAGTATACATGGAGCATACATGCCTTTTCTCCACTAACGATGGTATTATTACAACAGTCAACTATTCATCTACGGACTTGGTAAACTTTCTATCCCACGGTTGACTCCACACGAGTCTACGAATGTTATTAAAAGAGTTCCTCACTATTGCAGTTTAAAGCTGAGCTAATTCGAAAAGAAAATGGAGAATGTGAAGATGTTGAGGAGTCTTTCTCATGATGATTAAGTTTGAATTGGTAGGCCATGTTGTAATTAAGAACGAGAATTTTAGACTTTAGTAGGCAGTGAAAGTTCTAGGCAGAGTCGTGACTAAAATAAAGTGTGAGAAGAACGAAGGAGGTTATATAAGTTAGGAAAGTTGTTTCAGATTATCGCCTGTCCTTGTAGAGTGCATATAGGAAGGAATATTCATTTGATTTCATGAGCCTACGCGCAGATATTATTTTGGAGTAAACATTAATACTTATGACATGTCGTCACTACTACTGCTACTTCGAACGCATTACAATGAAAATGGTGGATGTGGATCTGATTCAAATGCCAAGTTGAGCTCAGCTGCCGACAACTACACACACACTGTACACAGTGCAACATTCTGTGTGAGTCTCTAGACTCCAATATTCAGTATTAAAGAGAACGACCGTGCCATGTGGGATTACATTTAGAATGCGGACATGTAGAGTGTTCAGGGACATAGGATTAATTTACAACATCATTGTCACCCTGAGACTTTCAGGATATTAAAATATACAAAGCTTAGATACGCATGTAATCCTATCCCTAACTCGGTAGAATTACTACAGGTTCACCAAATCGTATTCACAATGCTTATTTGACCCTTGACGAAAGTTACACGTTCACTTAATCTCACACAAGTTCAGGAACCTTCTCCTGTGACTGGCTACTGCGAAATATCTGTATTTTGGTGGAGGTAATCTTACCCAGAAGTTAATGCATGTTTCATTAGTGCATACAAAGAAACAGCACTGAAACTGAAAGGACGCAAACTTATACGTGTGTTGTCCGTGTACCCAATAGAACTCAATTAATATTTCGTATGGCTAAGCGTAGAAACACAAATTCATTTATTCAACCAAAGTCAGAAGAAAATTCCTGGAAATATAACACAGCCTAACGCTTTAACCATTCACTGCACAAGAGTACGCTTAATCATACGCCATGAATGCCTGCTGATTAATGCAACAGTAAATAGAACTTACATTTTGTAACTTGAGTTTAGATTTTCGTCTATCTTTCGTGTAGTGACCGGAAAGTTGGTACAGCACTGCTCGACTTCGCCTTCTTGCGTAATTGGCTGGAGGAGCTTCAGGGTCAAGATTTCCATTAGGATCTGTAATTAAATACAAGAGAATTACATAGAATACAGTTTCAAACCGAAGTAAGCAGTAGACAGTGTATATCGTATTTCTCCACGTATGTATTGACAATTCAATGTCAGATTGTCCCAATCCCACTGCTAAAAATATTACCGTCAACAATTCTACAAGCTAACCTGCAGTTTAATACGTACGCTAAATTCCCCAATACACTTGCAACTCATGACCTACAAACCAGAAGTGTTCCTGTCAAAACATTTTCTTGTTAGACGTCTCATCACTTTCGTAATCTGAAGAGACTCGTAGAAATGATACCATCATAATTTAATTTTCTCTCGCTCTACACTCCGTTCGACGTGACGCAACTTTCTAATGCACCATACACTATTTTCAGTTTCTCTGAAAGCAGCTCGGAAGATTACATGTGACTACTCCCTGTGAGCCGAAATGCAATGTTTTCCTACGATGGAGTAGACATTGACCTAGAAGCCTTAAAATAAGCAAGAAAGATTTTCATAAATATGCTAATAAAAGCGTTAAATAAAGCGTCCTGCCCTGTGTATTCTTCATAAGCAAGCAATTTTGTAACGTACCATCACGAAACAGATCAAAAGATTCTACAATTTATGCGACTATTTTTCAGCTCAACACTTCGCAAGGAGCCTTAGGCCGCGATAAAAAAGCTGGCATCGCTAAAAAAAACTCCCCAAACTATCCTCCAAGGACTTTGTGAGGTGACACACTGGTCGTAGTTTTCGATGAGAACTTCTTCGGAATTCGTAACGCCGTAACATACGCTGCCCAGCACGAGCATGAAATTAACTTGTATTTATATAAAAAGTTACTACAATAACCCCCACAATTCCGTCTTTTTGGATTTTAGGATAACTTCTATTCATGGGTGCAGTAACCCATGCATCTGCATGTTTTTCTTAATAATGCTGCTGGAGATGCCTGCCATAAGTAACAAAAACAACTATGTTTTCCATCTTTCTTTTTCTTTGAACGCTCGAGGTAACACTGGATTCTTAAATTAATTTCATCCTACGCAGGAGAGACCTTTGATTTATGTCAACAAGAAAATATATTGAAGCTACATGAGTTGCTACTAAAATATGGCAATTTCCACCAAGAAAATATATTGAAGCTACATGAGTTGCTACTAAAATATGGCAATTTCCACCAAGAAAATATTAATGATTCAAAGAAATCTTTAACGTTCACTCCCTAGGGTTAAGTTTACATACTGCCCACTCGTCAGATTTTAAACTGCATGTTATTAAATGCAGTCAATCGTAAAACAAAGTGTAATGAATTTTCGGACTCCAAAGACAATGGAAAGCCGCTTTTAAGATAGAAAGCTCAATGATTCTAATTCTAGAAAGTACGTCAGAGTGGCTGCTTATGAGCAACGGGAAGAGAAAGTTAAAAGGAAGTGAGTCCAGCGTAATAAAACAGCAATAGATTCACAGGAGGCAAGCAGAAACGAGAATCCCCGTGAAATCCCGAAACTCGTTCAAAATGTAATTTGATAGCTGTGCTTATGATGACTTTCTACACATATGAGACTTTTCATCATTTCAAGGACTCTTTTCGTGGCGTCTCAATGAAGGACTTATGTAAAATACAACGACAATAAACTCTAATGAGTGTACCTTTTGAAACATAATTATTTTGTAGTTTATTTGGAAATGATGCACAAGCTGGATTATTTTTGCATGATTTGTATCCTCAACAATAATTTCATTCAACAACGTTAGGTAGGTCATTCCAAGAGCAAAGGGTAGGTCGAAGTCAAAGGGTAATTGGAGCATTTCAAGGATGTATGACCAGCTGGGAAATATACGGTTCATACGAATTGTACAGGGTTCTGAGTCAGAAGATTTTATTTCGTGAAAGTCAATCGAACCGAGAAAAGGTAATCGTCAGGCGTTCACCTTGAGGAAGTATCACAAGGGAATTCCAATGACTGTCCTGGAAAGTCCTATTTTTTAAACTCTTCGGTGAAGTTCCTGCTACGTAAATTCCCTGCTTTTCTATAATCTCTGGACAAGAAAAAAGTAAATAGAAGTACGTTTTTTACAAGTCGATTGCTTTTGCGCTTAATACAAAGAAAAAGCAAACGAAAGAGTGCTTGCACCTGTGAGGCTAAAGAAGATGTGTCAATAGAAATTCGATCACAAGGTTTATACGAGCTTTGAACTGAAACTCCAAAATATCCCATATTACATCACAGCATCTCCTACACCAGTCAACACACAGAATGGGAAAAGTTGAGTGTCATCATAAATTGTCAAACCAAAAATGGAAATAATAAAACATCATGAAACAGTAATGTTTTTCTAATTTGCTAGGATAGGAATGTTTAAAAAGTAGCATGAAGTTTCACGATTGAGCCTCGTTTTGCAACTCCGTTGTCTTATAACTTGAATAAGCACACTTACTTCGCATGATTCACCGAAGTGAAGAGAAAGGAAATTGAAAACAGAAAAAGGCTGAATCCAAATAAAATTGTTTTGCCTTAAGTTCGCGAGTCCCAGTTTTCACCTTCGTCTAAAGTTAAACAACGAATTACAACTCTCACCTTCCACTTACTTTCGAACTACGAACCTCTTGTTTTTCTCACTGAGTCAGAGTAAGTTAAAGAGTATGCCACTCAAACATTCATCGAGTGTATCTCTAGTTGTCTCTGCACTAATTGTGTATGCTTGGAGGAACAAGAAGGGAAGGATTTACTCGTAGGATTTGCCCTTCTTCCTATTGTGCAGACTTAATTATAGTAGTAGCTTACTTAGACGCGTGTATATTCCAACTCGTGTTCTAAGTCAACTTATTCCTCCGATGGAAACTCACTGATGATATAAGATTGAGTGTGTCCTCTGTACAAACTCAGAATATATAAATCTCAACATCTCTTCAGTAAGCACAAGTACAATAGTAGACGACATTATGAATTTCCTTCTCAACAACTTCCGCTTTCAAATCCCATCCTGCAATTCAAATACTGAGAGTAGGAAAGAAAGTCTTTGTGGGATTTATTCCGTCTGGTAGGCTTCTTACATTAGTAGCAGTCTGTCTGAGCTAACTATGAGTAAAAGGTTGGAGGAGGAGATCACTTTCCCTCTAGCTATGCAAATCAATAGACTCTTCGTAACAAACCAGAAATAAACCTGTAGAATGACATTTTGACTACAAGACGAGATTTATTGTGCACACAGATACTGCCAGGCACAATCAAGTTACTTAGCTTTATGTTATATCCTCCAGTTTTGAGTGTGAGAGAGTTTCTATCTACTTTAGTACAGTTGTGGTACTAAATATAGTTGTCAGCTGTGCATGTAAATTCTTAGAAAATAAACTATGCCATAAAACACAAAATATTTACCTTCACAAGTCTCACGAGTCAGCGATAAATCAAACTGTACGGTTTCATGATGTCTCGCTTATCACGCTGAACGCTGTGTTTTGGAAACAAGTTGGGATAATATTCTACAGTGCACAAAGACGAAGTACTCCGTCATTAATTCACTGGCATGGACTGAATTCTTGATTTCTCGTGATTGCGAAATAATTTAGTAGCAGTTCAACATGCTGTGACGCTAAAAAATTCGCAAGTTGGAAAACTAACACGGACTGAAAGAACAAACACGGATTTCCGGAGTTCCGTACGTATAAATCTAGTTTAACCAGTGCACACTATAAAGTACTCGGTCATTAAAATGTGGTAAAATGCACCTAAAAGTCAAGACGTACTAACAGACAAAGCATTGAGATTTATTCTACTCAACTAAATGAAAGTTTTCTTTGATTGTGGTTCCGCTTTACTTTATCCTTCCATTCCATCGTTATCCTAGTTTTGCTCGACCTGGATTTCAATTACTTAAAACACTCAAATAACTACACACCACTTCTTAAAGATAGTTTTCTTTCTCATTCTCAGCATTTCAACGGTTGGGGAAGAACAGTCCTGTTCATTTTGGTGCAGTTGAAAAAGGAGGAGAGGTTGAGACGTGACGTCTTGAGTACTATCTCAAAAACCAATAGTTCTACTCGAGTTGCAAAAGTTTCCGAGACTTTCCCTATTAGCCCCAAAAGCAGTCTAGGGGAATAAGGGTTACGAACCAAGATCTCGGTCAGAACAGAGATTTAGATCTAGGACACACAAACTCATAAAACCTACCAAGGGGCTCTTTAATCCCTTTCTCATAACTCTTACGTTTCACTTACTTTCTCTTGCGCTTTGCTTTCTTTCTTTCACGCAAAATTTCATTTAGCACACATTCCTGTCGAAACTACACAAATAAACTCAGTTGCACAGCTGCAAGTTATTACTGCTGCAATGAGAGATGATTTACAAAAGAGTAGTAGTAATCCTAGTTTTACCTGCAAGCGAATGCTAATGCTCTACATTGCTTATCTGTACTCGCAATCCTGTATGTTAATGCGTAAGTCAGATAAACTGATTTTTTCAGAAGTTCAAAGTTAATTCAGTCTAGAAAGTTAGTTATTGATTCCATTTAATTATTAGTAGACCTACGACCTTCTAAAGTCTTCATCCCACCTGCTAAACTTCTACAGTTAGCTTCCTCTGTCGCAATAATCTAAAAGTTTACTTTTCATGAAGTTGGTTCCTCAAGTAAACACAAACCCGACGACTCCTTGCTAGGGTATATCCGATATCCGATCCAATAACTCTTGAGCTTAATATGACGTAAGCTGTAGAAGCAGAGTAAGCTGAAAGGTAAGGCTTGCGAATGGTAAATGCTGTGCCACAAAATTAGAATCCAATTATTCCTTTAAAACCAGCTACGGTTACAGTATCTCTACTATATTGTCAAGATGATCGGAATTTGGGCAGCTTCTTCTTCCGAACCACTCATCCTACAATAACGAGACCAGCACCTAATTAAACCTAATTTTGTGGGCTATTTAATGCGAGATTTTCAAGACCCTGCGATTATCCCTTCAGGGTCTAAGTAGGACCTTAACCTTTTTACCATACATACTAATGTTAACTAGACTTGCCATACCTTCCCGTGTGTTCCATTCTCTCGCACTGTCATACCTCCCCTGTGTTCCAAGTCTCTCGCAGTCTGCAAGCATAGCCCGCATAGTATACTGTGTGTGTTCCGATTCTACCGCATTGACTG
>JAQGAD010000327.1:0-45990 GCA_034696625.1 Isotomurus palustris | reverse complement strand
TACTTATCCTCATCATTTATCTCTCGTTCCTCGAGTCTTAATTCTTCTCTTGCTGAGTTCATAAACAAAACATTTCTCAGTCTTTGTTATTACACCGACTCGAGATTAGAGACTCCAAAAACTCATCTGTGAAATTCTAGACATGCAATTCACGAACACAAAAATTCCTTCGCTTTCTACACACACACTAATAAACAGAGATACATACGTACCCTTGTGCCTTGGCCTTAATGATGATTAATTCCTTATTTTTTATTTCTAATTTGAAACGCAATGTATTTATCCTGGTGACCAAGTAAAACATGCATACAAAGTATTTAAAAACTCAGGTTGAAAATGCAGGTCAAGTAAATTTTCACTTGATTTCCAACGGTTTTTTTAAGCCAATTAGTAATTCAGCTTGTACATCATAAATAATTTATTCTCTTCCTTTCTATCCACACTGTCTGTGAATGAAGAAAGGAAGGAACCTTCACTCACTCTCCAAATTATGTACGGAAAGTATCAATTATACCCGTCCTAAAGTTCAACTTATCAACAAACTATCAAATTGATATGAGTAGGAGTGACGTGATGAGATTAGAGGGAAGAAAGATCTTTGCAGGTGGTATACTAGTGATTGCCTTTCATAGTTCATCTTACATAATGCACAAAGTCGAACGGGACCCACCTAACTTACTACTAATAATAATGAATACCCATATCAGATTTAATCTCCAACTAAATTCAATTAAACCACGTAAAAGAGTAAAAGGACTACATCACACAACACACACACGTACGTTCGTATTCAACGGCAAAAAATCACATAAAACGGTAATTCTTTAGACTTCCCAATTTCAATTGCCTTATTATTATTACAACTGCCCTGTAAAAGGGAGGGGATATGCCTCATTGTCTCGGTTCTCAAAGTCTCTCAACATACAAGAAATTTATACTCACAATTATGTAAATTTTTATTATATCATCATACGAATTCCGCGGAAGATGTCTAATCAGCAAGGAAGAGGTTTGACACTCTACTCAACAACAAACAATAATCATAATCATCAAAAGCAACTAAAGAGATTGTTATGTCCGTAACTTAGTTAAATCACAAGTAGTTATTGTTGATGCACCTTCCTCGTGTCATCAGGAGGACATGCCACTCTTGGCTATTAAAGTGCAACTGCTCGCATGTTCGATGTACCTTGAACACAACTCCCGTATTATGTAATGTAGTCCGAGTTACATTATTATTTCTGAAGCATCTACACCTCAACCTACACAAATGTATGTAAATACCTGAAGGAGCAAAAGGACGTAGTTTTTCTTCGTTCTCCATGTCCGTCAGTTCTACTTTATTAAGTAAAATTTACATACGAATCACAGGTGAACATCAACTTGGTATCAGATTTTATCTTTACCCTTGAGGATGCTTTTTTCAATTGTTAAGGAATGCAGAGTGTTCACTTCCTTCTTAAGCATCACCTTTTCTTACTGCAACAGCTAATATACTCACTAATTTAGTTCGGAGTGACACGACCGGAAAGACCGATTTCGAGATGAACGGAACCGTACCACTAATACTATCTTGCACCGTGTGAGCCTTTTAATTAATTAATCATCATAAACCACGCAACAAACAACTCCCACGACAGGTTTCTCAGCAAATGCCTATGAAATAACACCTCATATAGTACACACAGCTTTCTATATATCTCCTGTCCTGTCGCAATATAAACGAATTCCTTGTGATTGATTAATGTTATCTATACAAATCACTCGTAACAAATCACCGACAAATTATTGCGTAGAAATTCCTAAAAACTACTTAATACACAAATACCAAATACCTCTGTGCATTCATTCTACATGCGAATCTTCAATCATTTCAATTCCCAGATTCGATACATAAGGAAATACTAATTACTGAAAAAGTAATAAAGGAAAATAGATACCATCTTAGTACCACATTATTTCAGCAGAACAAATATTATTGCCAGAAAAACCAGCTATCCATTCATTCCTTCTCAACTTTCGTTCATATTCCTTTAGGCACGGATGAGTTATCAATAAATCTGCTGATGATGAGGCACGTAAAAATTGATATCATTCATTCTCATCTGCCTTTTCTTCCTTGTGTGCTCACTAATGACAAGCTGTATTTACGAAAAACAAGATTTTGTCTCTAAATTCGGTGGCAGGTTACACGCAAGAGCCAACGGGTTAGATCAAGGTGGGAGGATAAAGGATGTTTCTTTTAGTATACGACTATAATATTTATGTAACTTTACAGCAATCTTATTCCACATTCAAATTGTTTGCAATTTTGGATAGTCCGTCAGCCAATCTTGGTGTGTCTTTTCACCATGATTTTCGTATGCACTTACGTATTGTTCAACCGAATATGTTGGAAGTCTAAAGATGATGGATTTACTAGAGACACATCAAGATCAAGCCAATTGATAAAGGATAAAACAAGAGCATAGTTTATACTCCCTACAATAAAGCATGACAATGTACCGCTACTGTTGTGCATGTGTTGTGAGAACCTTCGACCTTCTCTCACTTGCACCCAGATCAAATCCTTCATCATTCTCGACTGAAAAACATGAAACTATGAAGCATTGTAGTTCTTTTTAGTGGTTTTTTACGTGAATCAATTCTTCATGTTCATCCCTCTTCACTGGCGACGACTCAAAAAACACAAAACTCAAAAAGACCCACACGTTCAAAATTAGAATAGCAATCCACATTCTGCATGAACTACCAAGTAGTAATTTTGTTTTGTAGTTCTCGTGCATTGAGAATTCCCTGTACAATACTTGATTACACAACGGGATGACCAAAGTACCAAATACAACACGACATTCAACGGTTCAGCATTGTTGATTTCTGGTTGTTCTAATGACAGATTAGAAATCCGAGAATCTAACCAAAATGTCAGAGGTGAAGTTTGATGGAGAGCAATTAAGACTACGTAGGTATCTAGAGGTACGATTTACTAGATTCCCTTCATCTCATTTTTCCAACTAGTAAAATGTACGAGCGTCAAAAGTATTAAGTACCTAGCCGAACATCTCTGTGAAGTACCAACTACCAAGAACAACAAGGCATAATATATGAAGAAGCCTGAGATCGAGTTTTGTGCTACGTGGATCGGACAATTCATTTCACCTCGCCCTGTCACTGAAGACGATACACACATAAATTTTTATTGCATTACGGAAGTTTCGTTGAAGAGTGTATGCAATCATTTTATATTATAGTCCGAGTCACTAATCACACCTCCCTAAGTATCGGCCAGCCTTTATGCCCAAGTAAGACAAAAGATATATAGGTAAAGTCCTCGTAAACACTGGCAGTAAGATGAACTGTGGCCATCATTGACCGTCATTTAAATTCTTTCTTGCGGTTTAACTCAGTGGCTGAGATTCACCTTCGAGGTTTGGCTTCTACTTGTCAAGAGTACGAAGTACTAACCCTGTTGCACTGGCAAATGTCTTCGAGCTACAAGGTGATTCTATGTGGAGACAGTTGTACATACTGACATCCCTATAGCCTACTACATATATAACCTTCTGGTCACATTACAGTTGCACAAAGCGTTAAAATTCATAAAATAAATGATGAACAAGCATACCACATGTCATGCACACTATCTGTAGCGAAGTGTACTCCGATTACGACAAAAAAACCTGCTGATTATTTGTTGAAGAAAGAAAAATATTCAAGTAAAACCAATACCGCTGACAAATTGACAGGAAAAGGGAATCGACCCATTATTTACAGCAACAAGTCCATTCCACCTGCTAAACCTGCTCGAATTTCGCAATGAGCTTTTTAATTGGAAAAACTGTATATAGTTACACTGATAAGGCAATATATTTCATTGTATAAATAATGGATGATTATTCTAATTGTAACAAGCAATAAAATGTCAATCAGCCAATTAAACAATGCACTTTATGGGTCCAGAAGTGCCAATGACTGAGACCAACAGTAGTTGACATATTTATCTACCAAGAAAGTTGCATTTTCTTTGCTGATTAGCACCGAGAACGAAACTCAAAACCCACAAACAGGAAATCGCTGAACAAGAAAGCTCATTTAGAATGCATAGCATTGAATAAATCATCCGAGAGATAATGCTTTTTCTACGTGAATTCGATGTTTTCCTTGGATCGTTAAAAGTCTAGTCTTGAGTCCAGCCAGACAAGGATATGTTTATCCAATCGGCCCAAGTCAATTCATAAAGGAAGTAAAAAATCCCTCGCTTTCAATTCAACCCTTAGCTTTCTACACGTACAAATTCATTCTTGCTCGCTGCTACACAAGCTTATTCAAACACACTGAAGGTGCCGATCGACTTTCGATGCGATCATTAGATCCAGTTAGATCTGATCTTTCCGCTAAGATATGAAACTGAGAACTGAAGAGAGCATATAGAATCAAATCTTTCCATCTACTTTACTATTCAACTTCCTTTCTTCGTATATATATATTCTGTGTCTGTATTCTTCAATTCACAAGTATTGTGATTGTGGATTCAATGACAAGAAACAAGAAATTTGACTCCTTTCCCCTTTCTCACAAGATCTGTATCATCCACATTTGTGTAAAGCCTTTGGGTCCAATTTAATATGAAACTCCTTTTCTCAGTCTCAGTCGACTGGATGAGGTTGCCAGAATACTTCAACTTCATTTGGAGATTTTCACGGAAATATCTTATTGTAAATCTACAATCATATCTCTCTATATAAGAAACAACCGCTGCCAATATAATATTATTATATTATTATTACTTTTGGATTCAGCAGAAAGTCAAGATTCGACTGCGACTTACTGATATGATATAACTGTTTCATCTTGCTTTACCACAGACAATGTATTTTTAAGTTTTCATCGAACCAAACCAACAAAAATTATAATTTTCTGATTGCTATCCCTCAAACTTAATGTACCGTCTTGAGTCGACGCAACAGTATATTTTAAAACAGCCTTAATCCAACCGTCTGTAATTTCAATCATTTAAAGGACAAATTGGTTTAATGATGCGGGGCACTTTTACCATTTCACTTCCTGTTAACTTACTCTCATCATCATTACTCTTTAATAATAGTCAGAGCCAATGTCAGGAATCATGGGAGAGGGTACAAATGTCATACATATATATCCACAGCACGTAATAAGACAATCTACAACTGGTTAGTCTTATAGTCAACTCAGGGTGGCATTCTTACTAACGAAGAGAACCGTCATCTAGTCAAACCTCATTGAAAATCTAACCTAAGATATCATTCCCCACCGAAGAAATAAATGAGTCTTCTCGTTTAAGAAATTAGCTTAAGGTGATTCCCACACAGAAGGGAGCAAACGCAAAAGTAGAAGAGGAAGTTCCACACAATCCACAGAATTGCAACCACAATTCAAATCCCAAATGACATGATAGGAGTCTCATATGACCAGCCATATGAGGTTTACTGTTACTTTCCGCATATTTCACCCCAAAGATTCTACTTTTTACGTTATTTACTCCCCATTTTCAATCACACGACAAGGTCACATTGCTATCTCTGCCACTGCAGACTACTGCTACAGATACATTCATCAAAAGTGCATCTCACAGTCCCGTATCTCTTATTATTATTACTACATACTCGACTAGACGCGATCACTAGGGCTTCTTTAGAATTTTAAATCTAATCATCAAATATACCTACAGAAAGACCTGTGATTCATATAATACGTACACTCAATCTTGCACGGTAAAATTCTTTCTCGCACTTGTCGTTTACACAAAAAAGAAAAGAATCATCACAAGCTCTCATGAACTTGTACCTCACACTTTGTCTTTCTGCAGTAATAATATTAGATCTCATGTATCAGTGTATTATTGTATTATGTAATGCTTCATATGCCATATGAACTCTTTTGCAGAACATGAAATGATAAATCGTTTAAATTCATAAGGACCTCTAGCTCGACACGGTTCAGCAGTAAACAAGTGAGAATTCAGAATGCATACGTAAGTCTCCCGGTCTCACAATTAGTTTACATAAGATTTAAAAGAACATTAAGTTCATACAGCACCTAGTTGCTCATTTTCTACGATTTTTGTTTCAAGTTCCATGTGAAAAAGTCAAAAGACAGATAATACCGTTTTGAGAAAGAAGAAGAGAAGACGAAGTGCAGACTACATCAGACTAAGACCCAGGACTAGGACAACTATGTAAAAAATGATAAATGAAGTGGTAGTAGTTAACCAGAACACACACAGACGTACAACACTTATCTCCCTCGATGAAGGGATGTGAACAACGGATTCATCGTCCCTAAGTCACATGTCACACAAATCCCTTACGACCCAATTGTAATCCTAATTTAATAGCTAGACTGACCCAGACGGACACATTATTTCTTGTGAGAGCTGTCAGAGAGAGAGAGGTGAAAAGTCTAGAGGAATCCACTAATCTTTTTGGTGATGTTGCATGAGGTCAAGCAGACAGTTTTAAATGGAATCTCCACAAATGTCAAAGTCAAGTTGTACAATATTGCGAAAATTGCATGCAGCATGCGTCATAGCTTCATGCGTCTCGCAAAGTCGTGTTTCTAAATTAGAATCTTCGATACTAAATGTCTCGTTGCGTTTATTGCACTGAACCTCACCAGAGGAATATGTTTCTATTACTATTAAAATCATCTGCAATCTGGTGTTCTATTTTTTATTATGTAATGCCAACCAAGCCATCCTATCAAATCTATTCTGGCAATATGAAATTAAATGATATTTCAAAAGTAAAACCTGAAAGTTTTTTTAGTCGGTGCCTAAAATGAGATTGCATTATGTTAACAGACTTTAGAAGTCTTTTAATAAACCGAAGGTGAACTTTTAAGAATCCACAACAGCCCAAGAGATTCCCCTTGATCTTCTCCTTCTGGTCTCTTGCAATCAGAATCAACTTTTTTGTTCACTCTCGTCACTCGTTCAGAATTTTACAAAGCGGCTTCGGCAACAAGTTGGTGTCTTTAAAAAGACACTTGTTGGACTTGCAATGTGTACGAAGAATAAATGATGGAAAGAATAGTCTCATAAATCGAACAAGTGTCAGTGTGGATCAAATGACTTTGTGGGTGGCTGCCACGGACTAATTCTTTCCTATTGTTCTTCACTTTATAGATACTCCCCAGTTGATCTGTTTAGACTGCTTTCTAATCTCATCCGAAAACTTTTACGTACTTCGTTTTCATCAGGCTCATAAAATAATGATGTTCTAATTAAGCTCATTACTTGATTAAGTAGTAACGTACACTTTTAAATATTCTGATAATATTAATATTAAAACCCTCAATTAAGAAGTTTCTTGGGAACAATGATCAATGGATCTACAGGCTATACACAGTTATTTTCACTTTAAATTAGCTAATAATTATGTTGAAAGTTATGTGTGGTTTTCTTAAAACAGCATAGAATATGACTACATCTCTGAGTATTGTAACAAGAGGTTAAAAGTTGGAACCTACTTTTCTTGAGAATGACTAGTTTATAGCACCCTGTTTAGATTTTGAGGTTAAAGCCAGGATCAAGAGCATCTCCGGGGCTGAACTAAAAAATAAGCTCTTTAATGGTCTTCATCAACGATCCAAGTAATCTTATCATAATCACCTACTCTCCAAGTATGATGCTGTAAGGGATAATAAGTTATAATATCATAACTTTTAACATACAACTATCAGCAGCTTCCAAGTGTTAATCAGACACGGAAAAGAATTTTTCTTTCAATTAGCTTTGGTTGTCACAACTCAGCGAGGCGTCCATTTGGGCTAAACAACAATTAATTAAGTTATGGATGACGGAGTGAAACAGACAGAAATCAGTGCAATCAACTACTCCTCATTTACGCTATCACATATGCAAATTAGCTCACAAATTAAGGTGAAGTGGCAGTGAAGATGAAAAAGTTAAAAGCCCTGCTGCATCTCAACATATTTAAGTAAGCTGCAATCCCATTTTACATGGTGTCATACAGAATGTGGCTCGAACTTCATGAGACTTCAAGTGTGTACCACCTACCTACAACCTACCTGATCTCTTCATCGGACATAACAGAAACCATGTTAATACTACTCATAATTCAAGCAATCATCATAATGTAATCAAATAAAGTCATTCTAGCGGACGAATAAAGTCAAATCAAATACAATAAAACACACCCCACATAGTTCACACTGACAACTCGTCATTTGTTCAGTTCAGTCACATATATATTCGCGCATGTATGACCGTGTAGGTAATTTAATATCATTTATAAGAAACGAAGTAAATGAACTGACTGCCGAATGAATAAGAAATAAATCTCAGAGCTTAAGTTCTTAACCTCCTATTCTTTCGTAATGATGATACTTCACTACTCATCCACACTCACATATGAAATGACGAGATTCCACCTTCTAGCTGAGAGGTCATTAATTTATAATTCAAGAAGGGTACGAAATCCGTATGGAACTTGTCTGGAAGCGATTTATTGTACTTTTGGCTGTAACTCTTATTCTGGTCTACTACATTACACATGAAGAAGACACACACACAACATAAGAGCCCATTACCCATCCATCCTCCTACGACTTCTTAAAAAGTGCAGTGTACAGTCACACCTTCGAAACACAACATTAATCATGCCCACATCAGTACGGACCGACTCTAACAACATTAATAAAATTATGTCCCTGACTAACTCAAAATGTTTCACGCTAACTCATCTTAAAATCATTAGGGACCCTAAATTCAATTTAAATGGAAGGTGCAAGAAGTTTCGTGAACTCTGGTGCACCAAGAAATGAAGAAATGAGCTTGGGTGTGATCCTCAGTTTTCCCAAAAGGATCCCTGGCATCACGGCAAAATTATAATTAAAGGCTTCAGCCATTTTACTCCAAATTGTGAGATTTAATGGCTAATTACTACGAAGAAAGCGGCGAGAATTGCACTAACTAGCTCATAGGAATTTCACCTTTCACCCATGGTCTGATATTTTCTAGGATTTCTAGCATTCATCTAATCTTAATTTGATTTTATAAACTTCCTTTATTGAAAAAAATGAAACTGAGCTTCCTCAATTTGGTTTCAATTTTCAGTTCTTCATTCAGTTTTTAAACAAGATTCCTGTCATTCATCATCTAGATCTCTAGACAACTTTTCCCATTACTCATAACATCACCTTAAAGACTCCCAGTTAAAAATGTTAAAATTATTATTATTAGGTTGGGGCGTATTCAATTAAAGTGCAATACATCATTGCTTAACCCTGTCTGTGTGCCTTGTAATAATATGACACAAGACGAGTCTAAAATGCCGATGGCTTCTGAGAACAAATAAAAAAAGCTCGATCCCATATCATCGTGAACTTTTTTTGTTGCCTCAAGAACCTTTGATCTTCGTGTGAAGCATCAATGTACCACACCAGAAGCGAAAGAAGGATAGTTTACAACCTCTTAAAGACTAAATGCCACGTTAATTACATTCGAATGGACACGTACAGGTGTGTAACAAGAGACGACGCTTTGTGCTGCGGATCTTTGTAAGAAAGACAAAAGTAATATCATCTGCATACAGCAAGCAGGGCAAGTCAATTTATAGTCAACCTTGCCCTTGTCACCAAGTATAGCGTAACAAGGAGCCATCATCCTCTTCACCATCAACCCTACAAACTACATTTACAACCACCTTCACCTAGTAGCTCTTCTTAAAAGTCGCCACGAATATAATGCAAAATACAAGTGAAGATGATGAAGTGGTGAGAATGAGACAATTGAAAGGAAACCCGGATTAGCCTCAGCATAAGGAGAGAGAAATAAAGAGAGCTGAAATTTAGGTTGGTAAAAATACAACTTCATAGAAGTCTAACGGAGCCCTTTTCATTGTCCAACCCAGGCCCAGAGAGAAGCAATTTTTATTTAAATTAATTGAATGAAATGAAAGACACACATGAGGAGAGTGTGACATCCATCCGTGTTCACAACAACAACGGATAATATGGGACACACTATACTCTACAAATAACCTCCCCAAACGCACACTTGACTTCGTTTATTTTCATCCTCATCTTTCATTTTTAATTCTCATTCAAATCACCTAACACACTTTGCATTTAATTAAACAACTTTATGACGATTCTATCACATACATGTCGCATCCAAGCTTGTCAAATTAGAAGATGCTCAAGCTCAAGAGTGTCAAGAGTTAAAAGTTAAGATTGTATGTGGGGCAATGCACCAGGCATCTACGAAACGTGTATGCATTCTGATTTGACCCTGTATATATTGCCCAAATAAATTTAAATATGTGCAATTTAAAAGGTAAATTGCAGTTGGGCGAATTCTCACAACCTCTCTCATTGTCACACACGACACTTCAGGTAAAACCTATAGATGATAGAGGTTAAGGTTAAACAAACTGTACTTTTCATTGAGGACTTAGGATTTTGCTGTAATAACACAGCTTCCAAAAACACTTGTTTCCTCTTTACGAAAAGAAAGGAAATACTTGTTAATTTGATACAAAGAAATTGCATTAAATTGAGGAGAGTCACAGCAAAAACATGGACGATGGTAATCGCATAGATATACGAATATCGTACATCGTTGATGGTTCATGACATCATAACAGTTAAGGAGCTTACATAATCCACATCCTCTTCCGAACGTCTCTAAATACAAATATGCCATTAATTACACAGCATTTCACGCACACGCACAGTCACAAATTCCTTGAACAAATAAATGAGTCTCGTAGGTGCGATAAAAACCATAAAAGGTTGAATATTTAATACTAGACGCTCATCTCTATACCCTCTATACTCCTAAGGCCACAAGTTATTTGACAATTAATCATAAATAAAAATGTTAATTGACCTCTGACTGCTATTTTGTTTGTTATGACTGCGGTAATTACCGAGTAATAAATGGTTCTAATGGTGGGAACGGAATTATTATGAGATCTCCCTGACTTGTTATTCGCTCTGCAGTAGTCTACTTTACTTGAATGAAATCGCTGTGTGTCGCTATATAATCTTTATACCGGAAATCACGGTAGCAGAAAAACGGAGAACATTGAAAAGTTCACTTGTATATATATAGTTAATATGTTACAGATATTGAAACCTATCAAGACGGGTTACTAGTGCGATGTATGAGAACAGGGCAACGTCCTAACTTAACTCTTCAAATCTCATAACTTACACACACACGGATTTCATCAAAAATGTATATAACCGTCTAGCTCACTAGGGTATATTTGATCACTAGTAATGAATGTCACCTTTCTGACAAAACGAGATTACATATTATTTCGAACATTACAACGAGGCACGAAACCGAGTCGTAAATCGCTCAAAACACAGAATATAGTGTGAGAGAGCACGACCAATTTTTATAAAATTCTGTATTCAATATTCAACAATAAATTCATCATTGGTGCATGCATAAGCAATAATTTATTATTATTATTGCATTTTCTACCACATTTCCCACACAGATTTAGTGTTGGCGAGTGTTGTAAAAATAACTCCGTGAGTTGTTAGTTGAAGGTACAAACACACACACACCATTTTTGAGTTTAAGACGAGCTGTACCCTCAAAAGAACTTTATTAGAATTTCACGACGACGTCTACACCAATAGAGAACAAGTTGGATGAGAATGTGCTCCTTTCTTCATGCAGGGAAAGGAGATTTAATGCGCCAAGCAAAAGTCAATCTTCTTAATGAAGGAAATGTAGTATCCAAATGTAAAAATGGAACATTATGGATAGACAGGCGAATTGCAAAGGACAAGGTTGGCAATTGCGACCAAAGAATGGGGCGCAACAAATCCTGTCCCAGCAGAGGGTTGACCAACAAATGGTATTCATCATCAACCCCTTCGTTTTTGCACATTGCATGCACATTTCTCGTTGCATTGGGAGTTAAGCAAGTATCTCTTGGCACAGGTATCCTCATCAACACCAACCACCACACCACTGCTGTACACCACCACCACTACTCAACAGTAACTGTTCCCACAGGTGGAAATCTACTTTAAAACTCTACGGAATCCGGTGCTTCTTCCTCAGTCTTCCCACTACTTTGGACGAGTAACACAACAAAGAATTCCCCTTCAAAGGCATCATCACAATAAGGAAGCAACCACTACTGTCTCACCCACTCATTTCTCACCTTGCCTTTCACCAGTGAGCACCTCGAGGAGATCGTCAGCCTGAACTCTGCCAACTTATATTTTGTTTCACAAGTGAAGTGTGAACTTGAACGATATCTCACTTTAACTTGTTCTTGTTTCCTCATAAACATTCATTGACAAACTTTTGTGCGTGGTGAAAGGATCGGACACCGGATTATCGGAGAATTGCAAGTATCACAAGGACCTGAAGTCGTCTGTCCGACGACTTGGTTTAATTCAGTCAAAACTGTCAACTCACAGTCATCTCAATTACTCCATTTCTATCAAGTAAGCTTCATTTTTATCCTATCTTGTTTCATCTGTACAGCTCAAACCTGTGTATCCGCATTTGGTTTGGAAATCACTGTGTATCATATTACCCCAAGAAGCAATTACTAGCATAAATATGCGATTGTGAAGAAGCTTCAAGTGTGAAAGCACACGGAATCATCAATAACTCGAATCTTCTTTAAGGTTTTCTCTAACTTTCATGAGAATTCGTGAAAATTTACATAATCAATTTTAAGCCTACTGTAATTCGATGCGAGACATATTGAGTGGTTACAAATCAAGCGTAACATCAATCAGGGTTTAGGAATAGGATTTTCTTCCTTGATATTATACTAGCAACTATGAGCAATGCACGACTAATCTTCCTTCACAGATCCTTCATTTAATGTTTGTGAAAAGCTACGCTGTCAAACACAACTGGAAAGAATGTACCTACTAAATCTCAACTTGAACTGAACGTTATCACTTCACTTGAAACAATTAGCATTTCAAGAGTCAAGATGTTTTTAGTTTTTGTATTTGGCTTTCGTGACTAAATCTGTGAAGTGAACAACAGTTTTCACTTGATGATTACAGAAAGGAACAAGTTATCGAATAACATTAAGATAATAATAGTCATTCTTAATTTATTAGCCATTGTTACCTTCCTGTCTGGATCTTCTCACGATAATTATAACGGATAAAATCAAATACGAACCCTCTTTTCAATAAACTTGTTCTATAAAACTCTATCAATAGTGGACTAAATTCCAACCAGGCATAATTGTTTCATTAATAAGATTAATGAACGACATAAACAAGAAAGGAGCTGCTTATCGATGTTGAACAAGTTGATATAAAAATCTCAAGTTTCTCAAGTGCGGTGCTTATTAGTGAAGAATTGTGAGTATACTTTAATATATTAGGGGTTGAAAAATCACCTCTTTCTGGCAATTCGTGAAATGTCAAATCAACGCCACAGCTACCAATAATAAATATGTCTCATGTTCAGTTGACCATGTACAACAGCTTCTAAATGACAGCCTTTCCAAAATAGTTGTTCGTAACCACAATCTCTGATCCAGTTAGCAATGGACATGTCACGTACGACTTGTAAATTTACAACTTATTTAGCAGATTTACATACACAATTTTGCAAGAAGAGTTGTGGTATTCAAGTTTAAAAATTAGCTTAAAATTCAAAACGAATTAATTAAAAACGAGGAAATGACTCTGTAAGACAAAGCACAGAGAAAGAGGAAGATGCAAAAACAAGAGACAATGCACTTTGAATAAAAGTTCTACCTAAGATCCTCGTCGTTTCAGTGGAATTCCGTGCAGAAACTTTTTTAGTAATGATGAAAGTAAAGGGATTACGAATCTGGAAGGAGATCAGTTCTGCTCATTGAGCACAAAAGTGATTATTTTTATACAAAAACGGGGACCGACTGGAGTGCATCGAGAAATGGTCTTTTCTAGATTACTTGCTACAGTTGATGAACAAACCCGTCAAACATTCACATCATCTTTCATACAAAGTTCCACCCTTAGGAAGTAATTTCACTTGTCTTTAACAATTGTTTTATACACTAGCCAGATTGAAGATAACACAAGAGAGATGAGTAGCTTAAGATAACTTCTTTAATTCCTCAATTTCAAAATGCATTCCATTCATTACGAAATAACGGCAGGCTTCATAAATTGAAAGTGAACTCCGTTGGTTTTTAATAAAATGTGAACTAAACAATTCTGAGTCCTTAGACCACAGGCGTGACAAAATAGACCAGCCCTTACTTTCAGTATTTAAAAATTCTTATAATCTCCACTTTTTACCTTCTTGTTTACCGAGTTGTCAACCAAGTCTAAACTCAATTTAATTATAGTTCACTGCGAAACTGTCGAATTCTTCTTTTAGCTTGTTGCACATCATCTTCATTTTGTGCAGTTTACTTAAAACGACTTCCTCAATCGGAACACACCCACCCAACCGAAAATAAGATTCAAAGAAGAAAAAGCTCAACATCCTAAAAAGAATTGTCAAAGTACACACATTGCAAACCTATTGCAAAGGTAAAGAAGTTGTTAATCCAGTCAACCAACGTCAACTTGCCAACAACCTGCTTCATATGGCTCAATCATTTTTACTCTGTCTGAGCGAGTAATACACTAAATACCTACACGGAAAATTCGAGATGCAAGAAGAAAATCTAATCCAGGCAGAATTTTAACCTCTCTTTATTGTATGAAGCTTCACTAACTCTATCACCAGCATTTTTGCACGAAATGTGCAGACAACACTGCATTTAACTGAAATTATCTATCTATTCTTTCGCGCAACAACCCCTTTCCACTTCGAAGTCACATCCGATGGGATAAAAACACCCAGCTTTGCAAGCATCCATCTCAATCCTCAATCTATAATAATAAAGATAATCTGGTCGTCCAATCCGATGGGATTCTTTAATTACAGTTTATAGTGTGTAATTTCTAGTTAACTGAAATCATTGTTTATCTTAATTCTGCTCCCATTTTATTTCAATGCACATGGGGCACATTCCTTTGTTCTTACTTACCGATTTCACATTAACATTTATTGTATCTGCGTTCTATTTCAATTTTCATACTTATCCAAAAACAGACAAGTTTAATGATTGGTGTGTGCCTTGTGCTTCACGCCCCATTTCTCGTATGACTATCATTAACTAAGGTTTATAGAGGCAGGTGGACAAGACACTAACTATTTTGTCCTATCCTTCCTTCCTTCTGTTTGTTGTAAAACCGACATTCATTCATAAAATAGAGAACGAGAACTTTTGCTTATTGTGATCATTTAGCATAAGTAAATTACATTCTCATTAAAAGATTTACAACTACAATTTGCACCCACACATTACTATACTTGAGATTCTTGAGATACTAAAAGGTACGATACACATACTAAACGTGAGCTGTCACAATGTTATGTTGTGATGAGTCGAGACTTTTCATATTCGGATAACAGACAACAAACGAAGAGTAGAGAGATGTGACTTTGATTAACTCGTAACACACATCACACACAATATATGATTTACTTAGGACTACTAAACTAGGTAAATTACAATAAGAAAGTAATCTTATGAGATCTGGAGGACACAAGTACAAACACAAACAATGGTGGGTCCTAAAGTATGTCAAATTCGGACATTTCAATTCATAAAGGCTCTCTTGAACTACAAGACTCAGATCACCCGTAAGTAAAAAAGATAAAACACTCCTGTAGACCCACATGCAAAAGTACAATAGAGAATTTATTCACTCTTCTTTGTAAGAAGTCGGACAGATGAGAATCCAGATAGGGATTGCGCGTAAATCACTTCAACCACAATAAAAAGATCGAGTGCATTCCTCATAGAATTACACTATAAAGCTCTTTATTCTCTTGCGAAGCAAAACACAGGGCACATAAGCTTCTCTAACTGTAACTTGGTCTGTTGGTCATTCGAGTAGGATTCAAGTTATATGCATCGCAGGCGGATTGAGTAAATGAATCTAAAATATACTCTCTCATGATAACAATATTATCCATTTTATAATACAACACAAGAACAAATCCTCCGGATGTAAGGGATATTAAAGAATGCAAAAAAAGAACTCCTTCTTTAGACATTAAGCATTAAAGATTCACCAGATCATCATCATTTCGTATGTGGCATTGCATAGCACGACATGCACTTCATATTTCTTGTTACTAAAACACACAGATAATAAAACGATTATTACGCTGATTGTAATGAACATAATAATCATAAGCGAACATCTTGTGGTACGGTCGAATAGGAAACAAACCCGAGTCTACGGTATATTCTGCCAGACTAAATTTTGTTTCGCCAGATTGGACAACCTTCTTCCTCTACTTTAATGATGATTGCACTTAACATAAACGAAGTGCATGAGAGTCGCAAAAACTTAGAATTTCTACTCACCCCATGACCTTTAATTTTGCACCTGATACTTTGCAGCGGATTTGCACGTAAGTAGCCGCTGAGAAATACATCGGTTTTTATGCATACGCAGGACAAAAAACATAAGAATCATTAGTACTGCTGACGAACTGACGAATGCTTTTTAACCCTCGGTGGTTACAAGTCAAGAGTTTCCATAAGGCAGTTTCTTCTAGTAGATTTACTTTTTACCACAATTACATAACTGATACTTTGGGTTAGTGGAGCTTACGCAATGAGAAATTCTTTCTCGGTTAATTCATATAATTCTTTCTTAACTTTCCTGCAAGAACAAGTCGGACGGTATGAAGGAGACTCGCCTAGCGGTTCTTTGCTCATCCTTTTAACATTTTAACGAGAGGAAGCAAACTCGCGACCTGTTAAGGAATGAACGCCACACAAATCCTCTCATTACCCAAATCTCCGTTTAAACTTTGCTTAATTCCATATTGCACTACTAAAATGTGATATGATGGTGTAACCCAGCTTTATGCATTATATTATTACAATTTCTGCGGTTTTCGGTCTGCCGGACGTTTGTTAAACATTTACTCGTTGCATAATAATAATGTGTATAAGGTGACCTAAACCTTTGTAATGAAAGATGACTTCCTCTAATTCTTTTCCCCCGGAAGTGATGGAAGAAGTAGATCATTATTTACACAATATCTTCGTAGACTGCTACAAGGTCTCAAAAACGGTCTAGTGGATATATTATGCATAATATATTCACATTATAAATACTGACGAATTAAAAAGTTGCTATTACTTAGGTCGAGTTTCTTCCCACACATTAGCAGTAAATAGCAAAGCTGAAATGCTTAACATTTTGCACTTGCTTCGCAGATTTTTTTGATAAGAAATGCAAGAAAGATGCAAAGCATTGTAAAAATATTAAGAAGATTTACTCCAATTGCCCATTATCATATATATTTTATACATGATACTTTTATAGTTTATTTTGCTTTGTTTAAACTACTTGAAAAAATGAACAATTCGATTTTTATTTATTTATCTCACGATTCTCATTATTCACTTTTATCTTTGAACTTTGAAGCAGAATGGTTTCAACTCGTTGAGCGCATTTTCGAATTCCAAAACTTTATTTCCCCCAGGAAAAGCTGAACACTACTTTTCCTAATTATTGCAATAAATGTTAAAAATCAACATTCTCGTTTTTCAACTTTTGTGATAGTTGAATGCGAGAGTAAGTTATCAGTATCAGAGTTTCCGATTCTTTCCTGAATTTTATGCTAATGTCATGACGAGTCAAACTGTACTTTGCCTCGCCTGAAACAAAAAAATCGAGTTTGAGAAGCAGTCGAAATCCTAGCAAAAAAACTGTAGCAAATCAAATGCAAGTACAGTATGATGATAATCATGTTAGCTAACAACTTTCTCACACAACGAATCTCATCGTTACTCTTTGCTGTTCTCGTAATTCGATCAAAATGATTCATCCTGACAAGTGAGAAAGATATAAATCAGGTTTTAAATTGCGCTGGAGTCATTGTTGAATGATTGTGCTATCCTTCCTAGCATCGTAACTCAAGTCCAATCCAATGCGTATGAAGTAACATAAACTCTAATTCTCCTGAGAAGTTCTTCCTTTAACTAGCCTAGAAACAGCAGACAAAAAAACTGCATCTGCAACGACTGAGGATTGCACTTTGCATTTAGCTTTGATATCTAATCGAATCTTATCATAAATAGTCCAACTGTAACGAAGCAAACCATATCACATCATTATGAACAAGAAGAAAGGTAACGTGATAATTTAATGAGAGCCCATAGAACGATGCAGGATAAAAAGAAACGGGACAGAAGGAATCATACTAGTATCATTCCTCCTACTTTGTTGAACCGGAAGGCATGTTATTCTCTCTACCCTACAGATATACACAAACACACATATACGTAATAGATAGAGGCGCAGACTGATTGCTGCATAATATTAGATAACATTCAATGTTGTAACATGCAAACCCTCTCTCTCGTGTAAAACAAAAGAAAGCTAGTCATAATCCACGGTAAAATTGTCTATTGAGTTGAAATAGAGTAGTGGTTAGGCAAGAATTTTTGCCAGAAAGGATCTTCATCTAGTAAGCGAACTATATGGACGGAGTAGTGAGATTTTTATAGCTTCATAGTACATCTTTCCTCAAGAGAGAAAAAATGAAGGTCAGCTTCATTTAATTGCTCTGCCATGCCCGTAATCGTAACTTCATGAACTATATCCGAGGAGTTGCAAACGAAGAAAAGAAGAAGAAAAATCCTGACTTACGGTGTAATATTGTAGAAGAAGGAATAAAATGTACAAAAAAGAAATGCAACGGTTTGACCAAACTGTATCAAAGAACGAATCCTCACTCATCATGAAATAACAATTAGCCCATTATTCAGGGATGACCAGTTCAGTTAGGGGAATTTATAATACCTTTCCCAATTACAGTCCGATTCAACTTGCCAAATGAATTGACCAAAATTAAATACCCGTCTGCTCTCTTCACTACAATTTACTTCATGATAAGACATTTCTTTAGATTTCGTCAATTTATTTCCATCTCGTGCAACCTTCGTCCATTATTCGTAGCTTCAAGTTGCGTGTAGATTTCCATGCATGCGTGCTTTCTTTGCTTGCTCATCCTCCGAATGACTGACGATGAGGAACTACATTTAATTTTAACTCAAATCTCAACTTCGTAGACATTGGCAAACGATCAAATACAAAAATATTCCCATACGAGATCATTTTGAGTTTTTTGAGTAGAGATATGCTTGAGATGAAAGCACATACGGCAATGAACGGAAGGAATACACATAAGGAAAGGAAGGTGGTGGAGATTGCTGTAATATTCCCAGAATATTTCCCACTGCCTTGTTTCCTCTCACCTCTTCTTCATTACCAAAAATAAGACGATGAAAGGATAGAAGATCGCACACATACATTCATTTCATACGTCGTAATTATATCATCTTCAACTCCTCACAGCTGAGATGCATACGAAATGAACATAAATTTCAGAACACATGAAGCTTGCGGTGTAGGAAGTTTGATTGTTGAAATGCTTTAAGGTTGAGTTTCCTTACGTAACAGGGGATGCTTTCATTCACTAGACGAGTTTACTATTTATTCCAAACGGAAATCTGTTCCGGTTAGATAGGAACAAGCAACCAGTACACTACCATGAAACCATGAACAGCAAAACTGACCCACACAAACAACTGATTCAGGAGATTCCTTATAGTTTTGTAGTTTACTATGTGCGCTCTTGAGTAACGCCTAACAGTAACGCGTGTCGAATCTGTATAAAAATTTACATACAGTATTGTATCCACTATTAAAACATTTTCTTGGTCCAAACCGGAATCGCTACTGGGTTTTGTTTATTCACGACCAAAGGCGAACAAAACAAGAAGTGATTTGCATACTTCGCTTAAATGGCCACTTGGGCAGATGATTTTCAAAATATCACCAAAGAATCCATCCATAATCCATGTCATTGTTGATTGGATAGAAAATTAACAAATCGAATAAGAAAAAAATTCCTACTCTTGTTTTCCCTTTAGCTGTTGCAGCCAATAATGAACTGATATGTATTGACACAGTGAGTAAACTGTAAAAGAAGAAGCGAATGAATCGAATCGAAATCGAAAATGTAACAGTACATCCCATAAAAATTCCTGGTATCACTTCCACTTATAACATTCCATTTCTTTCAAACTGTAACCTGACTTGTCTTGAATTGAAAGTCACACAGTTTGGTAGAAAACCACTGAAGCCAGAAAAACATATTTTGACTTGTTTCGGCATTGCTGTTACCTTAAACGACTACCATTTCACCTGATGAATCTATCTAATCAGATTTTTAGAGTTAAGAGTGAAGTTAGTTGGTTCACCGAAAAAACGGACTCGATTTTTTCCCGAGTTTTTAGTCCCACAGAACCGAACGAGTCATAAAAATTTGCAGAGTATTTCTTGTTCTTTTTACAGTATATTCAGAATTCAGTAGTTTTGTGACTATTTGAAGAAACACTAAGAGAGACCTTTGAAATTGACATTCATTCATTGTTGAAGAAAGGTATGTCAAAGTCACGGAGATTAGGATTGAATTTTGAGAGAGTAACGCTACTCGTACTTCTATCATCTCATCTGCCTCGTACAAAAATGCACACACTACCTGTGAATACTGTGAAAGACTCTACACTTCCGCTTCCGTTATATTCACACATGAAATCAACCGTGTCAATTTTCTTTGAGTGGGATCTTTCTTCTTCCCACCGTGTGATACAGGAGACATACCATGCCCAAATAATAATGCTTCTGTAAACCAACTTATCTGTATTGTCTAAAAATATGTACACAAGAATGTACTGTAAAGGTGTAATGCTCATCATGATGGAAAAAGACATTCTTAAAGTTTATTCCAAGCACAAGAAGCATTCACAATCTCACACCATTCTCTGTTTCTCACACGATGAAACTATGTACAAAGGAAATCACCATAAAAATTACTTCATCTTAACCGATTCATCCTTGAGGCAATTGGTGAAAAGCGTGTAGACTGCATCAGAGTAGTAAACAACAATTTACGACGAGAACTTTACAACAATACATTATTATACGATGGTTACTACTATTGTGCTCCCTCATTGGATGAGGATGGCAAGATTACTTTCTTCCAACTTGGTAGAAAGAATTCAATCATTCTGCACCTATCTATCACCATCACATTCAATTTTTTATCTCCACTAGACGAAAACATAAATTAATCTTCGTGCCTATTACATCCAACCTACTGAAAAACATCTCACACTTACTTGTTACCTCACACAGATTGCCTAGAATCTTATATCGTTATCGCTCAAGATGTAATCGAGTAGCAGCATTATCAGTCAGTCTTGTGAATACCTGATGAAGATGATACATATATAGAAGGCTTAAATATTAAAAACAACACATTTTACGACTGAATCTCTCTCTCTCTCTCTCCGCGTGTTGTGAACAAGTGAATATAAGGAAGGATTGATTAAGATGTAACGCTATTATTGAACAGTCCTTCAGGCAATTTATCAGGAAGTTAATTTTATATTCAATCGATTCTTTGTCGATATAGAGTTTGAAGTTTGAAGGACTTTAGTTAGTTGTTTGAAACCACACATAAACATAATTCAACTAACGTATCAGATTGTGCACTCTGCTAATCATCAAGAGTTTCCACGTGAATTCAAGTTTCATTCGTGAAGACTTTATGAGATTTTGGACAACTTCACACGAGTAATTTGATTGCATTGAATTACATATCATCATAACAATTGACAATTAGACATCTGCTATAAAAAATGCAAAATATCACAACGCTTTTCAAACTACAGGATAATATTCCAGACGAAAGTTAGAATCTAAAACCAATTACCTAACTTTCCCAAGCATTAGATGAGTTGTTTTCGAGGGGATTCAAACTGATGCATTGAATTTAACAAGTCCCATTAGAAATACACCACCCTCTCATTGTAAGGTCAATTAAACGTACAATGACACAAGTACAAGTTAGTAAAACTTTTTTCTGCGAAATCTCATCTGCTGCATCATCTATCTCTATGTATATCTGCATCTCACGTAATTTAGCAAATTATTTTTGACCCGGACGAAAGGTCGTAATCCTGAGCAGAGCCAATGTAATGAAGTTTACCCTAAGCTCAACAAGTCTCTTTACACAAATTACTATCGAACCTTTGACTGGTTGTTCGGATATGTAAACCAGACATACACAGAATAGACAAACATTATTGTGAGTGTTTTGCCTTACCTATTTCACTTTGAGGTCTGAGACACAGTCGCGACGAAGTGCAAGCAAACAAAGGGTAATCAAGTCAATTGATGATCTTTCCTAAAGCATTTGCGTTTATTCGAGTCCATGAGAGTTCGACAGACAACAGAGGAATTCAAAACACCAGCAGACATGAACTCGGTCATTTTCCGATACTTTACCCTCAAGTCATAAGTTTAACGCTCGCAATATAGCTCGTTATTTCTTATTTCAACTTGATTCAATCAGCAAGAATATTATCATATGACGCAAGAATCGAGACACCTTAGAATTTTCGGCTTCACGCATATTTAAACTAGGAAAGCAGATATAAAATAGTAAAGATTCAAGACACAAAACGAAGCGTAGGTCACGCCTTTCATTACCACAAACAACACAGGTGGTAGTGTGTTTGAAACTGGATACACATAAGGTCATTAGTTAGCGTCTTAATTCCATCACTTTGCAGGTGAATTTGAGTCCACATTTAGTGGATATTTTGTGTACACATTCTTTCTACTGTATTTTGTATATAACTAGACTCAGACTTCCCATTTGGCATTGCCGTTGCCCTCGACACAAAGCAAAGTTATTCAAGTTCATCCCTCTACACTCCTCGCTAGGAAATTACAAAAGGAATTTCCTCAGAAAAATAAACCTCAAAATTTGCAAACTCATTTAAAACCTACGTTACCCGAGAGTTGTGTACGCGATAGATAGAGGCTCACATTCATTTGCAACTTATTTAATCTTCTACACATCCGCTTATAGATAGATGCATTACACAATGATTCTAGTCATGATCATGATCTCTATCATTATCAAACAAAGCTGAAAGTCTCAAAGCAAGAGAACGCGAAAGGTAGACGCGAGCACATAGGGCTTTTTTCTCTCTAACTAAAGGGTGATAAACCGTGAACCATGCACTGGATCTTTAAATGTGAGTCTCCTCTCTCACTACACCATTTTCCCAAATGTTACTTAAAACTGCAGTTGAACGACAACCATCATGACATCGAATGATCTCTCTCCCATATAACACACCACATTCATCATCATCATCTCTCTTTTTGTACACAATCGTCAAAAGCACCGGTATTCATTTACTCAAGTGGCAGATTCAATAGAAAGACCACTCCTTCCTAAATTGCATGCATTAAGTTGTAGACAACAGTTCTTCAAGTGTAAGTCACTCAAGTAGCGAAGCGATAGGTGAAGAAAAAGTGTCTTATAAAGTGCTGCAGCTATAATGTCCAGATATTATTACACAGGGGAAATACACATACACAGAGGTTCCCTGTCGTGAACTCCAAATAAGGAATTTGGAGACTCTGGTGAAAAGGGTGACAAGACACAACTTAAACGATGGGCTTAACAACACCTTCACATTTCATGAGTGAAGATGATTAATTCTTTTTCTGTTCGCGGAACAACTACATGAAAATCTTTTTACGATTCAACAACTACATTATTCTTTAAGATAAAATTCAATTCCGTTGTGTTTCAAAGATTATGTCTTTCCTCAACCATTCTCAATTCACTTTAAATTGTCCATGTCCTTTTTTCAACACATCGTGCGTTCATCCGTCATCATGACTTTCATCACACTCCTTTCACACATTCAATGCTAAAAAAGTCAAATCTCTGTCTTCAGAGCCTCCCGTCTTTGAAACTTAATTATTTTAAATCACCCGTATGCAATCACACATAACAGATACTTTTTTGCTCCTTGTTGGTACTCCCCAAGTCTAATCCTACAAGATATATTACCAAAACTGACTGTTATCAAGAGTTCAAGCGAAATCAATGCTCTTATGGAGAATATGTACTGAAACTGATACTTTGTTATCAAATCACAACAAAGTCATTGAATATATTTGTTTATCTGAAACACAGAAGATCATTTTGAATCAACCTACTCAGTCACAGAGATAACAAACCTATAACATCACCATATTTTCTAACATTAAAAGAAAGTCCTTCGGCCATTTAAGACGACAAAATAGCTCCGCAACAAAATCGCAGTTTCTTATGAGAGTAAATCCGGTGATCACGTTCTGGATGGGGTAAGCCCATAGAAATATTTATACTTTGTTGGGAATGTGAATGATAAATCCTTTCCCATATTGCACGACACAAGAATACACCCTCCAATCACCTACCCCAAGTGAACTTTAATAATACCTGAGCTCACACAAACTTAAATACAAAGTATAAAGTAATATAATGTATGATTATATGGAATTTCCTTGCAAATATCATCATGAATCCTCTGAGTTTACAAGTTTTAGGGTTAATGAAACAATTTAATGCTTGTTCGTATCTTAAGTTGGATATATACAGAGATTAGTTTACGTGTATATCTTCTTCATTGTAATGTACCCTGTTGTACTTGTACTGTAGACAAAAAACGAAATACACATCCCAAGTTGTCCAATATCGCATCACGATCTTCTATTTCCCTGCTTAATCATGAAATGATAAAAAATATTAAAAAATTATGATTTCCAAATCAAACGGACAGGTTGCATGACTCCCCTCACTTAATTTATTCCTCGAAAAGAACTGCTCTTAACTTTCTTCTTATTGTTATTACAGAATGAGACTAAGTATACTCTCGTGGGGATTCGTCTCCCTTGCCTGCTTAACCTTCATCACAACGTCCAGTGGACAGCGACCCTCAGCCTTATCTGGAGGAGGAGGACTAAGGCCCCTTTTAGGACTTGCCAATCTCAGACAACAACTGCAGTCTTCCCAGACTCCAGTCCCGAGATTTGACTGCAGTCAGGAACACACAGGATTCGAACTTGTCACAGGATTTGTCTTCTCATCCCCAGCCGATTTACTTGACTCCCAGCCTGGAACTTTGATGCTTGCAGATTGTCTTGAAGCTTGCAGATTGAACTCGAGTTGCAGAGCTGCCAATTATGAGACTGGCTTATGCGTCCTTTTCAGTGCAGACTCTGATCATCGTCCAGGTAATTATGATTTTCTCTACCTAAACTAACAAGACTATTACCGATACAGCGTCTGACCACCACGTCTGAGTCAAGAACACGTCAAAATACTTCGTGAAATCTATTCGCTCGGAGAGTTAAAGTGATTACCCTTTTTATTAAGTAAAGTATATCACGACCCGTCTCATCACAACCTCATGCTTGCCCTGCATTTAGGATCATGCATTAACTCACAAACTTTTCACTTGCACAGCTATTCCACTTACTTTGTATACGCCAATTTAACTAACAGTTTCTTTTTTCACTCAGCTTTTAAACTTATTATTGAACCAATTTTCAAGAGCAAGTGCATGCACGTAATTAATTGGAACCGAGACCGTTCTCTTGTCTCAATTTTAACCCATTTGAACCATCTTTAGCCCCGTACACTCGCATTTCCTCCCGTTCTCTTCGTTTACATTTACCAAGAAAAATTCTCATAAACCACGAGCAAGCCTGTAACACATGTATACGCTTGTTCATTCATTTACGCCAATTAAGTTACATAACAAGGATCAAGGAAGAGGATTTCTAGTAAGAGCTAAGTAGGTGCCGAAATGATGTCGATTTGGTGTTATTACAACGAGAAAGGTCTCAGACAAAAGCACACACAGCATTTAACCATCTAACATCTACAGGATGAACTGTATTACTTCTTAACTGAAGAGAAGTGAGATTTTCTTAAAGTACAATTGTTTTGCGGTTTCCATTTGATGTATCAAATTCGCACACAGAATTAAGTAGACAAGACAGACACTCAACTTCAAGCTTGAACTGCACTCACAGTCTCACACACATTCACATTCCTTGTTCCATCGTGTGACGACAATATATTTCTTTCAATTGCATTTCCACCATTACATAACTTTGGTTTAGTGGGTTCAGCCGTTACTTCTAAAGTTGATCTCTTTAAACCGTACAAAGTACAAACATCAGACATCAGATTCATGTGAAGTGTTTCCTTTCCATTCGAAGATACACCTAAGACTCAACCACTTATGTCATTTACACGAACTTTCTGCAGCAAATTAAAAACACTATCAAACTGTATTTTGCAATCCCAGAACGTCAAAAAATCTGCAAATATTTTTCCCTTTCGAAATTTATTCAATTCACATGCAAGATGATAATATAATTTATTGCCTGTCTCATAAAATCACTGAACCTTTATCGCAATTTATTCAGTAAATAGCAGTTTATACAACTTGCGGGATTAATGAACACATGGAACAATGAATTTAAACATGGAACTGACTTAAGCGTCATAATTAATTTCACGTTTCTATTGTTCACCTCTACGAGATAATATAAATACCCACGAAGTAAAATGTTGCTGGTGAACTTCCTGTCTCATTCTTGTTTAGTTTTGTGTGCAAAGGATGACCTAAGACAACACCCAAACCGGTACACAACTTATCTATATGTCGGCTCCAGTTAGAAATCGACATAATCACATTGAGATAGCTTAACCAACTACCTACTAGTCATCACACATCATCAATGGGTCGTGACATGACCCTTCTTCATTTGCATGATTGAATGAAAGAATCAGAATTAAGTATAAAATATTACACACGTAGACACCTCGCTCTATAATCCGTCAATCGCTCTTCACAATTGAATATTATGATTACTTAATCAAATCCTCAATCCATTAAGACATCAAACATCAACTGACAACTACGAGATACCAGCTTAACTCTTGCGTCTTGCATAAACAGAGCTGATCAATTCGAACGAGAACTCACGCATTTCTTGAACCATTTACTGCAGTCCTATTATGCACAATGATTCAATCGGTTTGAGAGCTTTTTGTATCAAATCAGTCTCTGTAGTTGTGGAAGTAACACCTGGTAAAGCCAACAACAGCACAGTAGCAGCTCTCATGAATCATGAAATGAATTATTCACAACTGATAAGGGACCCCCATAGTCAGGCACAAGACGCAGGAAGGGAACATGATCAAGATTCTCATTCTCATCTCAGCTTGCATTTGATTCTCAATGCAACAGACTGAACGCATGAAGATGCAACCATGCAACATACTTGAAGTACAGTCAGCATGTAGCAGTAGTTGTTGTATAATAGTGCTTGAACTTGGTCGTACCAATTGAAGAAGAGCAACATATTTTCCTTAAAGAATGATTGAAAACCACAGGTAGTTGTCAAATATCTCACGCACCATCGTGGCTTTCAACAGATTATTTTGTCATGATCATTACACACAATGGACAGGACTTTAATGAGGAACCTCATCCTTAATTTATCATGTGTCAACAAGGAGCTAACCATATTGCACATTTGAGCAGCAATAAAAATGTGCATAATTAACTACCTTGCTTAGCAGTAATTATCACTAATACTACGAGAACTGAAGTGAACAGTAGGAAGACAATTTACTCGTACAAATATTGGTAGTCCGGTATGCTTGCAAGTAGGAAGCTCCACCATATTATACGGACATAGCGAATCATACGGAGCCGTGATTACTAAAATTTGACCACCTTTGCTATTAAGAAAGAAAATATAAAGGAATTTTACATACTCGTCGAATCCATTGTTAAACTATCTTCACCCTTTTTTCCTCCTCCATTACTCGGCACCATTGCGTGTTTCAAGTATTTACACCTCTTTCGAATCTGCCATTAACTTGTGCTGTGAGTTTTATTACAGTAGCTCTCCTCATTTCACTCCTTTTATACACTTGCACTATACGTCACTTCTCCTACAAGCAAGACACTTACGCATAGCTAAAGGCGACTATAATAAATATGCCAAGATTAGATTGGATAATTAAAGGTGAGATAACTGACTTCTTACCCCGTGTATGGATGCAATAATAAACTTGATGAGGTGATGGTGGAGGTTCTCGTAACATTTAAGATTCAATCTATAAGCGTGTAACTGCATAGCCAAAGCCGGCATAGTCAGATACATTTTTTCCCAGTGCAACATCCATCGTCCATTTCCTATTTCCCTTTAACTAACCCAAGAGAAAAAGACCCGTTAGGGCTGAGACCTATGAAGCCAATTAGCCAACTTTTTCCCTCAACCACATCACTCTCCTCTGCCTTCTCCCATTCCATCCGATCATATTATTATTTTCAAAATAATTATCAACTGTTTTCAATTACTCCTTCCCCTGCATCATCCCATCGTCATCCTCGTATTTCGTGTCAAACACATCGCAAGTACGTGTGAAGATCCCGGCAGAGTGATACAGTCATCTTTTAGATTATTATGTAGGCACTCACATGAGTGTATACACTACTGACACATGCATCTATACGGTATTTCTGCATAAAAATCTACTATTTCTCCTAAAAACTTGTATCAAACTATCAAACCTTGCTTCCTTCTTGTGGAACACCCTGTTCGACTGTTTTATAGATACCCACCCAATACTTTTACAATGACGTCTATGAAGTTTACTATTTTTATAGCAGACGAGGAGATACGAATGTTTTAATCAAGTTCAAAGTTTCATCGTTAAGTGAGCAATATTCACAGGGAATTTTTGAAACCACAACCACTCATTTGGAAGGAACATATCCACTGAAATTCTAGGCTAATTATTTTGCATTTTATGGATGATTAAGCTTCACAGGTCATGTACCATAGAAGAATAGACGAGACTGTTCAAACGAGTTTCGGTATCTCTGGATTACTAGAATCTCGACATTACCTAACCTTTGACCTACCTCTGACAGTTTTCCACGTTCTGATTGCCCACAAGTTGTGTGTTTGCATGTATGTACAGAGTACAATAAAATTTATACCAACCGTATCATTATTATTACTTCCTCCCTTTATACTTTTCTAATCTTTAGTTGAAGCTACATTCCGTGTCGTTATCTAAATGAACAGTTTATGCCAACATCAAGACTTCAAGTTACCCACATTAATACTGCACACAATTCCCATGTGAGGTCAAACATCGCCTGCTTTTGTGATTAAAGACTCAAAAAAATAGCTGTACTTGTTCTTTTACAACATACAAGCGCAATATATAGTTACTTCCGAACAATAGACGTCTCATTTTTTCCTCAATAAATGAACTGATAATGATTTCTTCTTGTGTTCAACACTAATCCACATCCACGAGTTACCAAATTCAGATAGGACTCAAACATGTAACTAAATAAAGTCATACTCCCTTTGGCACGTATCAATTTTCAATCAATTTGTTTCATTGGATATGCAAACATATTCAATTTCATTCCGTCTTTCTTTGGATATTTTGTTATTGTAGCACCTGCGTGTATTTTATGACACTACTGTTAAATAACATGTAATTCCCATGTATGATACACTTACGGAGTAAAAACTTATGAGTTGGCTTCGTCTGTAGTGTTCATTGAGAAATTCGCGTTGGTTTCTTTTCTCTACAACATGTTACAAGTCACAAGCTGATTCACCTTGATGTCTCTAAAATGTAAACTCATCAAAACTTAGGTTTCCCAGAGCATTGCCTAGTCAGTTCAGTTTTACTTCACACTGTAAATAACAATTCTCTCGCCACTAAATTCATGTGTAACACTGCTGCTGGCCACACTACCACATCATGAAACGGTTTCTCATCAGGTGGAATCAGGATTAAGCTTTCATCTCCTTTTCTTGCGTAGGAACAATTGTCACTGCGACACGTCGCGCAGATACAATCTTAAACAAAAATTCGCGAACCTTATCCAATTTCTATTCGTACGTTCTGACGTAACACGTATTCTCCGAGGATGTGCAAATTACCATCATTCTTTCGTACCACAGGATGCCCTGACCTTCTGCCAAGTCTGGTGCATTTCCACAGATTTTGGCACACTGTGGATCATTTACATTCAGTCAGATAATACAATTCAAATAGATACATGCAAAATGTCTTGATGTCAGAATTTAAGTATCAACAGAGAGAGCTGATAAAGCAATAGAACCCAATTACAATTAATGACACTCCAATTGACTCATTAACTCATCTTATCTCCTTCCACATCACTTCACACAGCTCTACTAGACTTGTTATTTCCATTTATGCACAGACATCTTTTTGTTCTAAATAGATCCAAGTAAGTCTGTAAATAGCATTGTGTGTCATGTAAGAATCCCAACACAAAGACATGTAGTAATTTTGATGTAAAAAGTCTTAATTTCAATGTCGCTTAAACGTCTAAACGCGTGCTTTACAAGCAAGATGACCTACAAAACCAATATAAATCAACTATTTTCTGAAATCCAGGTTGCACAAGTTGTTCTCAACAAACAAACTATGAAGTAAGTTAGCACAAATGGGTTCTATTTCATTCATTACTACGTTCTCAGTTATTTAACGAATGAGTGAATCTAAACAGACAAACTTACAGTAAAAGGTAAAGCTTCATCCTCTAATTTGCTCGTCATTAAATTGCATTCCGCCTGACGATGATAGCAGATAGCAATACTAATGGATCATCTCATAATGACAGATTATTTCAAAAGCTAGAGACTGTAGAGTGTAGAGTGGACTTGACAAAGATTTAGAGATGCTGCACGTGAATCAGATGCAATGAAAAAACATTTAAAGTAAAACTGCAAAATGAGATTAATCCAAGCGAAACCGAATGCACCCAGTTTCCTAGTTAATGTCACCCACAATGATGCCACCAAAGGAGTGAACAATTGTCGGCGGCAGGTAGAAGTACGAGAGGAAATGTGTATTAAAGTTGCAATCTTCAAGAAATAGCCATCCCATCCCACTCACCATTAGTTTAAATGAAGATAATCATTTCACAACAATAATCCTCGGAATCAAAGACACAGAAACCCTGCATTTGCCTGAATCTGGTTCAAAATGCATAAATGTAGTTGCAACCAAACTTTCAACTAATTGTAAAAGACTTTCAATGCTTTTGTTGATGGCTATTAGACACACAGCTTCTATATTTTCAAAACGTAAAGATGAATAGACGTGAATACATTTTGATGGGTGAATCGAAGTCACTAAGCTCAAATGAAACTTTAAACATGCATTATATTCACCTAAACATAAACTTGAATAAAAACTCGTAGTTTCATCTTTCTACACTTTTGACCACCTGGTTCTGTGTACTACATTGTCTTCAACGACAGCTTATGTTGCTTTTTTAAACTTTCCATTCAAAATAGGCAACGAATATGTTGACTGAAAGATACTACTACTTCGAGTAATTCAATTCATGCGAAAAATGACGCGTTTTTTATTGCCTATATAGTCCCGTGTAGTTTCTTTTATATGCCAATAATTCACTCCACTTGAGCGAATATATTTCCACAAAAGACGTGAATTCAAGTAATAATCGAGGAAAATAATAAATTCATTAATTATTACTCTCTATTCCCTCTTAATTCAGGTGCTTTGAGCTCATCCCAATTTCCTGTCTTCACACTCTACGCACAAAAAGTCTGTTTGAGTGGCCACTGTGAACGAGCTTGGGATTATGAACGTGTTCCTGACTTCAAACTCAAATCCAGAAGTCTGGCGTCCCTTGCGAAGAAGCAAAGAAAGACTGGAAGTAGAACATCTTGTATGGAACTTTGCCTTTCTGAACGCGACTTTGTGTGCAGGTAAACTACGTTCTTTATAATTTAAAGCCATCTTACACCAATTTTATTAGCTTCACAAAACTTAGACGAGGCAATTTCATTACCAGAAGCATTTTGATCATTTGGATAATTTGCCATTATGAATTTTTACGGCTTTTCATTTCACTTCATTGTTAACGTATTGAGTCCACTCTTATTTTAAAATTACACGTCGGACCAAAATGAAGCCACAAAATCAGTAAAACGACTTTTAATTTATTATCTCTCTCTTTCTCTGGTACATACCAGGTCAAAATACTTCCCACACTAAACTTTTTTCATCTGACCATGATGGCACTTAAAGATGCAGTTGGTCAGTGGTGGTGATGAAGATGAGTTCGAGTACCGCATTACCATATATATTCAGCGACTAATGTTAACATGACTTAAGACAGACATGCATTTCTATTTGTACCATGTTTCAAACTGCAATCTTAAATTACACACTTAAATGCTTAGTCGTGATGCACACACACAGGCAGGCCAGAATGTAGTATCAATCATTAATTCACATTGCACACTGCTGCACCACTAGTGACTTGCTACTCCGTCTTGTGTCTTGTAATAAAAGGCTTGATGAAGACAAAAATGTAGATCCTGAGAACTTTTGCGTACCAAATGGTCGTCGGTCATCCCCGTCATGAAAATTCTTTTCATCTTTTGTATCCCTAAGTATATTATTCCCTATTGCAAACGACAGACAGAGGAAGAACCAAAATCTCACTAGTTCTTAATTTGATGACACAGTTCTATTTCAAGACTTAGTGCCATCCTGGTTCCCTATTGAAAGCTATGTTACATTATGTGCATAAAAAAGAAAAGCTCTTCTGGTTTCGGAGTCTCTGTGGTGTTCGTGGTTTACATAGAGTATACAGACATAAAAATACACAAACAGGTAGCAGGTAGCAAATAGTCGCGGTGCAGAAGAGGACAAGTAATAAAGTGGGTAAAATGTCTTGTTAACAGACAAAAGATGAAATGATACTTTCCTCTTAATTCAGGTTGCATCTTCCTACATGAATACTGATGAAGAAATCGCACTGAGTATCTATAAACTTCTCTCTCTACCAATTTACCTCTCATTATCGCATGAATGAAAATGAATAAAGTTTAGAAGTACACTTTATAGTTTTTCCAACTCGCATATCCTCCGCAAAGCTCATAACAAGGCAGTAGCTTTACCCCCCGTGACAATTTTATAGACTAGATCTTGAACTTATTGTTCCCTTTACAACCTTATCGTTAGTAGTATAATGAGAAATGTGATCTAAATAATTATGGGAATATTGATACAATGGGATCCACAGAAGTACCGGTGCGGGTTTGTAAGTCAGTAACGAACAAGTGAATTCTAAATCGCTCGTCTTTTAAAAACTGAATAAAACTAGGACTCTATACTTACTTATTGTATATCCTTCCTTGTAACTATGAATCTTATCTATTTATAAGATCTCACCGGATTACCGGATTAAAGTGTACGATAAGTACTATAAGCACATATCAAATAGTGTTCAACACACATGCAGCATATAATTAAGTCTTGCAATATATAGATAGGTCCATATGGACTCATTCATTCATTCCTTAAGTATACAGTAACTAGAAAATGCCTTGAAGGTCTTGAGTGAGCACCTCCTATTTAATGATTGACTGACACTACAAAGTAACATTTTTCTGGCATGAGAAACACAGCTACGCAATATCTCCAACAATCCTCCCATAAGACTGGAAATGATACAAGTCTTTCTCATCCTCATTTCTTTCACCTAAAGAACAATCCTCCGTATATTCTGAACTCATCATGTGAGATTAGCCTCCATCGCCCAAAGACATGTTGCATTGTACCACATACACATCTATTACTGTTATGTCATGTCCGATTGAACTTGACTTTTCAAATCGAGATTTTGAGATGCACATCCCATCCATCCACACCCAGAAAAATGCATCCCAACCAACACCCTGCTTACTCACCCGTTCATCACTGTTTCTCATTAAATGTAGGTATGTTAATTGTATCAAATAATAATTCATTTGCCTAATAATGCTCTCCTACATGTAGTACTAGTCTCAAAAGTGTTGATAGGTAAAACTTGAAGCTGCATACTATTTAAACTGGGTTTACATGCACAATGTCTACTTTTCACATTTGCAGATTAGCGTACGATTTATTCATTAGATTAATTGTGATAATTGGACGAATTACTTGCAAACTTTATCTCCTTCCAACACATGATAAACGAAGAATAGTCTATTCATTCTATCGAACCTCCTGTTCTAATTCTTTTAAAAATAGTTATCTACTAATTGAGAGTTTGCACCTAGTCCTATACTATTGCCACGTTGGATTGGATTAAGCTGAATGAAATTGTTCTTGATATCCGACATAAGTGACAGGAGCTTGGCCTAGTTGACTACACCGTCGGATTAGGAATGCAGAAAGATATACAGTATCCTGGGTTCTTTAGTGTAAGCATTGGACCATGTCATTACTAAGAGGAAATTCTCCCATACATTCATTCCACTAGATTTTGCATAACAGTTAATTTCCTTAAGGTTAAGGTCAATAGAAAAAACCGCACCGGGCTTGCAGCTGTGTAGTGAATCTCTTGATCGAAATACCACAGCATTGCACTATTACATCGATCAGTTATCATCACTTGGCAAATGCCCCAACTCATTGTCAGCTTAGTAGACTTGCAACTTCACCTTCTTAAAGAACGTATAATCCGATGTACAAAAATTCTACCTGTCACGTCATCATCTTCACTTCCCACATGTAAACTGCATGAATTTACTGCATTAGTGCATAACAAATTAGGCTGGTAAGGAGCAATTTTCGAGTGAACATGTTGAGATCCAAGACTTACAGACTTTTGTAGTTGTGTAGCACAATGAAGAATACTGAGTGAGCCAGAGGTAACGAAGGGTGTAATAATGGGCAAACAAGCTGCCAATGAAGTGGACAACCAGATTCATCGTTAGAAAGAAAGTACAATCATCTCAAACAATCTCTATTGTCCCTTGAGAAGTTTCTAAATATTTTCTTAGCCTTTCATGACAATAGCTTCTTAAGTTTAGATGCGAATATGATTCGTAAAGCAAAAGTACCGAAATCTTATGCAGATGTTAAGTGTCAGACAGGAGCGACTACTACAATTACTTTCCGGACAATCTTCCGCTACAGAGAAAAGTTAACATCATCATCATGTTCATTAGGTGTTCGACAAGAATTGAGTTGTACGACCACATACATTTTTTCACCTTCTGCTCATCGAGACCTGCGTCAAATTCTTTCCCTTGACTCCTGCAGAGTCATAAGTTTGTATTAGGAATGTCAGGACCCATCAGCGGCTGCATATATTACTTCACTAACCACATTGTGTGTGAAAAATATGTTTAAAGAATTTGAGAAAAATCCCGTCGCAAAGAGCTAAAAGCGAAATATATGAGTTTGGATTTCCTGCTCTTAATTTTTAGTTTTTCCGTTGTAAACTGAAAATCATTAAAACTCGTAGAGCTCCCAGCACTCCAAAACTCCATATAGCGATCGGTATAGCAATATGATAATGTTAATTAAAAGTCTGCAAGTACTTGTTCGTTCCTTTTCACGCTCCGTCAACTTAATCAATCTTCAACAGTTTAAAGTAAGTGTCAATTGAGGAAATGAATAGGGACTATGTGGTTTGCTTGATCATTTCGAAAGCATTGGAATCACACCTTTATGCGTTGACGTTGACATTAATATTGTGATTAATTTCACAGTCCCTTCAGTTCATGTCCATCCGTGCTGTATGTAACACCCATTTTGACGTGGCTTTTGTGAGGAGAAGCAAAAAGTGTTTAAAGTTCCTTTCGATTATCCAATAGAACAGCTACAGTCACGACAATATTTTGACACTGTAAATTCATAAGGAATTAAATCCACGATGACATGACTGGCTAACTATGTCAGAGCCCAAATCAAGTGAATAGCATCATCGTCTTTCACAATGCTTGTCCACCGGACCAAATTAAGTGACACTGGTTACATTGCATGCACTTTTTATCCATTCCCTTTAGTACGATAAGTATTTCTAGACTACAAGGTGTTCTTGATTCTAATACACTCCATTCCTAATTAGAGAATCGAGAGACACGTCAGATCAAACTGTACTATCGTGTTTTACCGATGATTCCTGGTTGTATTCTTAGCTCAAAGTGTCTTGTGTATGTCTCCCTTCTTCACTATCATCATCGTGAGATATTCCTAAATCACGCTCCTGCTCCAAAGACTTTCAAAAGCTTTCTTTGCATTGTAAGGACGACGAGACAAATTCGTGATCTTCATTTATTTCCGAATCGATACGTATCTCTTCCCGTTATCCTCCATTGTCAAACATTTTCACGCTAATAATAATTCCCATATCAGGCCGAACGCTGGCCAACTGTAAGAAGAAGCAATCATACGATGAATTATACGCAAAGTATGCGATTCGGTTTATCATGAAATAATAAGCCAATAAGTACTGAACCGTATCTGATCATGTCTTTATATTCTTTATCCGTCTAAGCAAATGTTCAATACTCCTTTTTCTGCCAAATACACAATTAGCCGGTTTTAACTGAGGTTTCTTTTACGATTTTAATTAACCAAAGTTTCATTAATTTCTCGTGGTATCGCATGTCGTACTACTCCTTTACCAAGGTTCTGTTACTTTTCACCGTGATTACTTGTGCACATTACTCACACATATGCACTCCACAGTTGACAGTGTTATATAAACTCATCTTTATTATCCAAAACCGACTTCCTTATTCAATCGTACTGCGGTCTATTGCCTTCTCTTCTGTCCCTTAATGAAGTTTTCCCCACAATATTTTCTTCCTATACTCAGTCTGTGATGATAACGGGATTTGTGCAATGTGTAGTAATGCACCGTCTCTCTCCTATTCGGGTGGAAGGTTCTGCAATAAATATATGTAAAAATCTCAGAGTTTTATCAAAATTACTTTATGTGTTGTTTGTGGAGTTGAAAGATACTTAAGAATCTCTCGTTAATGTTGTATTATGCAAATATGGTCGTCGTTGCAATTTTCAACAGTTAGTATTCACATCACACACCAGAGAATCACTTTCGCAGTAATGAGTATTGATTTGAGAAAATACATTTCATTTTTATATGGCCAATAACAATAATTGCAATTCATATTTCACACTCCCTTGTCCACACACCGTCTGGTCAAATATATTTTCTGCTAAACTACAGTTATCACCTCAACCACTTGTCCTTTGAACATAATCGCATAATGATCTTGAGTATCTTCACCAGGTTTCTAACATCTCCACACGGTTCCTTACACAGTCAAATAAAAATTGTATTCCCATAAAATATGCAGAACTGCTGTCATATACAATTTACATAAATCTTTTCGCAAATCTCTTCATTTAATTCCCGAAAGGGAATGCAAATTCCGTGTAAACTGCATATAAATGCACTCGCCTTCTCATTCCTTTTGAGTAACCACTCGTCATCATAACTCTTTCTTAAACTAAAAGTGAGACTCAAGAAACCAACAAGGTGTAGAATAGGATGTGGTGATAGTAATCTTTGTACCGTATGAATTATAGATTGAAAAATTAAACAAGAAGTTTCTTTACACAACCATATAATACCTTTTTGCTTAAACATAGTTTACTGCTGCATTACTTCTATTAGGTAAAAACTGTTACCTTCAGTCCATAAATCAACCTGGTTAGTTAGTGGTGATGGGACAAATTTACCAAACTGTTTAAAACCCTGTGTGCGTAATCAAAATCAAGCCTACATTACTGAGAGGATTGTAAAATTCATAATACCGACCGTGGTTGTTTTTACTACCCTCCTCCTCATAAAACCAACTTTAACCACATTCAACGAACATATAGACATACCGTTCATTTCAATTCCTTGATAAAGTAAAGAGAATTATTGCTATAAAAAAGACTACTATCTCTATCCACTTTTACGTTTCACACAGACGCCAAGAAGAAGAAGAGTCTTTGGCAATGTAAACTGACGGAAAGAAATGGAGAAAAACTGCAAAATTAAAATGAATGGACTCAAATGAAAAGTTCTTGCACACACACACACACAAAACAGTTGAATTAAAAGAAGTTAGTATACAGTACGTGCATGAGTCTACAGTCCACATCGACCAGAAGGACAGTAAATTGAGACGATGGACGAGCAGAGAGAGAGAGAGAGAAGTGTATTCAACAACCGAGAATGCCAGAGTTTTAGTTAGGCAGCATGTCTAATTGGAAAGATGAGAGTGAATTAACTATTGCACTACAGGGCCAATGACACTCATCTTCTTTATCTTTTACTCTCTGTTTACTCCGTCCGTTTTAAGATAAGCCCGTGTTACTCTAAATAATCGAAAGGAAATGCACCTGCTGCATGGCACATCATTTCCTCCATGTGTCCTGGCACGAGAAGTTACAACACTTCCATCAGACACATTCAACATTTTTGTTTTTCTCACATTCACTCTCTTTTCTGTTCTATTACAAAAGCAAATTAATGTTTAGACAAATAGAATGAAAATCCATTAAACAGCGTGTCCATTCCATACACATGCGAAGAAAAAATCATATATGCTCATGCAATATAATAAAAATGCCATATTGGATTACATTTCGGATTTGAATGATACAAAAAATTAGGGATCTCGAGGGAATCACACGTTTTGTGAGGTATCGTGGTATTTGGCATTAGAAAATGAATGTATATTCACATAATCGAAATGAGAAAGAAAGAGTGAGATTCAAAGCTGAGATTAGTAAATCCAAAGAAGACAAATAGTACACGCGCATCTTTCTCGAGCCTCTGACTAATTTCTCACGGATTAAGATTGGAATCTTTGTGTATATTGCAATAATAATGCTCAACTCATGACTGATCTTATCTTCCCATGATCATATTAAGCTAAAGTATACATATTATTTGCTCAAAAACTCAAAAGTTCTTTTCCCTTTCTATGAATCTGTAGATCTGCCATGTTCAATACGGCAACTGGAGACTGTACACTCTCTGATATGGACCGAATGTCGATGGGAACAGTGAACGCTTTGGAAGCAGCTAATGGCACTGACTACATGGAATCCAATTGTGTGAGCGACCCAACCAAACTCTGTGATTTCAAGGCTTTAGATGGAAAAATTCTCAAGACTGTTGATGCTGTTTATCAAGAAGTCGCTTCTGAGCCTGATTGCCAGTAAGTTTTAAAATCTCCTCATTAATTCAAGAATTCCTTTCGATCGTAATATCAGTTTCGCTAAATGCCACGACTGGGAAGCAATAAAATCTAAACCATTCGTTATGCAGCTAGTCATTTCACTAGGATTTCATACTATAATTCACTCATTATTACAGAAACCTTTGCCTGAACACGGCTTTCCGATGCCAATCTTATGACTATAACGCCACAGGGGCCCAAGTCTGCAGGTTGAGTCACCACAATTCGCTAACCCTTACTCAAATCCGTGACCCATTCTTAGTCGTCCCTGGAGCTTCCACGAAGGAACTTTCTGCCTGTTACAACGTCAGTGTAGACTGCAGAGCTGGAGACATGGTCGCTACTGTCAGGACTTCAAAGATCTTCCAAGGAAAATTGTATGCCAAGGGTGCACCTAATAGCTGTGCTATTGATGTCCAGAACTCTCTTGAATTCGAACTTAAACTTCCATACACAGACTTGGAATGCGGAGTTAGGCGAGAATCCATGGGAAGATATTCAACTGAGGTTTGTTCAATGAGATTATGCTAAGCTTATATGTCAATCCAGATGAAATCAAGCTATATCTAATACTAATAATAATCTAATGATGGTAATGTTCACAGGTTATTTTGCAACACCATGACCAAATCGTTACTGCATCTGATATGGGACTCTCGGTCGCCTGCCAATACGACCTGACTAACAAATCTGTGTCTAATGAAGTTGATCTTGGAGTTGTAGGAGATCTGAAGAATTCCATTACCCAAGAGAGCATTGTTGACTCACCAAATGTGGCTATGCGAGTTACCGACCGACGAGGCGAATCTACTGGAGCTGCTCAGGTAAGCGAGCTTCAAGAATCTCACTTTGCCCCAGCAGATTATTTTATGGAACTGCAGCTAAGACAGCTCTTCTATGTTATGTGTACTTTTAGGTTGGAGATCCGTTGTCCCTTCGATTCGAAATCGTGGACCCTAACAGCCCATACGACATTTTTGTCCGAGAATTGGTGGCTATGGATGGAGTTGATGGGTCAGAAATCATGCTTTTAGATGGTGAGGGTTGCCCAACTGATCAGCGAATTATGGGAGCTCTTAATCGTGCATCTGATGACCAAAAGGCACTTGTAGCCCATTTCGATGCTTTCAAATTCCCTACTTCTGAAATCGTCCAATTCCGAGCTTTAGTTACTCCATGCTTGCCATCTTGCCAACCCGTGATTTGCCCAGTTCAAGACGGAACTGGTCTTCTCCAAGAAATCCCATCCCTTGGTAAAAGGAAGAGGAGAATGTTGATGCAGAACGCTACTAGCTTTGAGGATTCTCAATCTAACGAACTATCCGAAGACTCTCAGAACAACCGATTCCCTTCATCCATGGTTTACAGCGGTCGGTATAGACGTGACATCAGTTCCGAACAGAAGAACGAAGTTATGCCCCAAGAAGAGATGCTATTGGTTCGATCCATCCACATTTCCGACAGATTCGGCCCAGACAAGAAGCGAGAGAGGAAACTTGGATCAGACTCATACAAAGACAACTCAAACCAGCGACACAAGTCACAGAATGACGAGACTGATGAGAGTGAAAGCAGCAGGCCCTTCGACGAAAGAGCGACAATGGAAAGGGGAACCAACGGAGGTAGTTGCATAAACTTGTCCACAGTCTTAGGAGCTGGGGCTGTGGTTGTAGGAATTCAAATTGCCATGCTTATTATCGGAGCTATGCTGTTCCTTCGAAAGAGAGACAGCAGCAGTAAACTCCTTGGACCACAGGCTCCAAGAGCACCCCAACAACAAACCATATTTGTGAAAAGGTACTAAGCGTACGCATTTAAATAATCAAAATAGGACTAACTCGTCGTAACTAATTACCTGTACAAACTATTCATGAACATTTTTAAAGACTACAGACAAGCATACACGTACATATTATAACAATACAGTCAAGAGGTAGCTGCATCAATTCCCCATTTATATCATTTCATGCGCACATGTAATCTTTGAGATACAAGTTGTCCCACGTCACACAAGTTAGTCTATTGGTACATTTTCCAAATTAAATATGGTTGTTAGTTTGTTAGCCACACTGAAAGTGTTTTGTCACAGAAAGCTTAATGTCTTTGACAGTTAATTTCGGTCTCAGAGATTATGTGTTGATGAGCATAATACCCACCAGACCCACCTATTAATTACTTAATTTTATGAGTATGCCAAATCGTGAAGTACCAATAGACAACTTATAAAGTGGACAGCAATCTTTCTACCGTGTTGAAAGTACTCAAAAGTACTGATTATCTTGAGCCTACACACAATAGAGTAGAGATTGCAAAGAGGTGTGTGCACATGGAGTGTGAAACGCAGATCTAAACCTTTTCTCAAGTTGAATTCTCAGAGTAATAGATTATTAGTAAAATAATAATTTGCCGCACCGTCAACCGTCTTGGTATACAGAGCCCCATTGAAGTATCGCCATCATAAATATACGACATCATCCACTTCTCTCAAGAGTACTTGACTGACTCATTTACCTGACAGCACACACCAATTCAACTTATTAACAACCAATACAATATTTACATCCTCTAGAATTAAGTTACTCGAGTATGTAATTAGGATTTACACTATGTATGCGGTATGTACTAACACTAACCTACAATTTTTAAGAATTCGTTCATCTGCAAAAGGGGTTTTTGTGCTACACATGATATACAATATGCATTGTACTACAAAATAATACATTGTGCAGTACGCAATGAATTCTGATAGATGCATTTCCACTCCGGGATAGTTCAATAATAATTGGGTAGGATTTCAAGTATCGAACTATTCATATTCATAAATATGATTTTGGCAATGGGACACACATCTTTTCGTCGTATTACGGGATTTATTAACCGGTGATGGCTCAAGAATATTTAATAGCGTTAATAGTTAATATTATAGTCAGATATGTAAGTAATTTAGGATTGCGATACGAAGATTAAGATTCTCAAGCAGGTTTAGGGTGATACTAACTACTTAAGAGTAATAATAATAATCCTGAAGCAGTGGTGGATTTGATTCTTATCTCTCTACTACGGGTTCGTAAGAGATGATGATGAATATTAATGTTTTGTTTCTTCGCGAGATGTATGAGGAAGGAGAAATGGCATGGAGAAAAAAATGAAAAACCCCAGCGTAACTTATATCTCATCGTTACATTCTTTAACAACCACAAAGGAATACTTGAATCGCATTTTACAGTCACAGATTTCCCATCAAAAATAATAATATTACCGATATCTCACTCGTAAATCGAGCCGATGCCGGCAATAATGCATTCATAATGATGACATTATAATCTTCACAAGATAATATTTTCAACATCTCTCTCGATGATGTGAGAAGGTGAAGGTAGCTTTATAGTTTTGTGCTACACAGAGCGATAACTTCCTCTCTCTCTTCATAACAAATCTTGAGTTTTTTATCTGCATGTCCCAAAGTATTATTCGATTCATCTGGGAACAAAACCATTAATGTCTTAAACTAAGTCAGAGTCATCGACACTTTATATTCGCTCGTGAGCTGTGGTAGTCGTTCTGCCTTAAAGGCCATTTATTTTATAGATACTAGATAGATTTGAGTTTATCTATCGAATTCTGCATAAAAAGTGCGTATTCACTTGCGTGTACGCACAAACTCTAAAATTCTCAGAAGTTCAAACCTCGAAAACATATTTTTGAGAGATTTAGCGGAGAATGAGTGGGAGTTTTTTATTCCATTAAAAAATCCTTCACTCACTCTCTCACCACGTCTCTCACAATCCACCTATCACTTACCGTTTCATTTTGGTGTAAAACAATTAAATTACATAAAGTAAAGAACGATTTCACTCATCTCAAGAGATGTCCAGCCGAGCGGTGCAGGAATAACAGAGAACAGATAGGGACCAACAACACGCTATCCTATTTTTTCTCCTTGGCTGACATTCACTGTGACTGACAATGTGATGATTTTGATGAGGGTGACATCATCTCGAGTAATAATGTTAATCATTTTCACTCCATGCCGTTTCTTTATCTCCTTAGAGTGAGTGCAATAATGAAACTAATTATTGCTGTAAAAATACGGTTCCTTTCCTTCCGTAAATGAAGAAACCTTTTCCTCCCCGAATGTACTAACGCTATTTAACAACTTTGTAATTCTTTCATCATCATCATCACTCGTATGAATGATGTATGGCCATTATTATACTAATTATTATAATGATTAAAATGTTACCTGACTAACAACTACACACACTCACACATGTACTGTTGTGAAGTAGTAATAGGTCCTTGACTAACCCCGTTAGATTTGTAGTCAATACCGAGTTAACTCGTTGTTGAGTTCTAGTGAGTAGACTAATATAGTTGATAGTATTATAGCTAGTGTAGTAGCTTTCAAGGATTAACCTGTTATTTACGTAATAATGGAATCTTTCATTGTATTTGGGATTTATAGACCTCACGACCACTCTAACCACAACTACTCGTGTAGTTTGATCCTTTAATATCAAACCGACTATATACAAACAAGTGAAACGAAACAGTATTTTATTTGGACACATTGTACCTTGTTTTAACGCAGTACCTGATGAGACAATCAATTAAGCGTGGTGTGATCATAGTCCTGTTACGATAATCACACAAACATTTCTCCTGACGACTATTTTGCCAATGTAGACTACCCCCACAGCCACTAGTTTTACTTTTATTTAGATGTGGATTCGCAGGAACAAGTTGCGGTGAGCCGAATCTGATATTGTGACAATATGCGATAAACATGAACATCAACTTATCGTTTGTACAGTTTATAATTCCAAGACCAACAAAATCAGATTAATTAACGGTGAGTAATTTGCTACAGTTCTTGTAAACTGCAGCTAACATCTATGTATCATCGTTTAAAACGCTCCTATGTAAAGTCCAGCTTTTCCCATGTGTAAATACCACTTAATTTTTATGAATTATGTGATGACGACCGCTCACACATAACGTGAGCAGAAAGTTGATGAGATTTGTGCTATTAACGTATTGATACCTGAAAAGTAAGGTGGATCGTGTGCATTTTGCTACGTGAGCATGGCAAAATGTTGGGACAATGGTGCTAACTTATTTCTAGTTATCGATAAATTATTATTACTGCTACACTATTTAAGGTTTGTTTAAATTCCTATTTATTCCCTGAAACAAACAGGGCTGGCAGTTTCAATTTTGAATATATTTAAAGATTTCAGTGTTTTAGTTAAGGAACTTAAAAATGTGGTATTCCTGGCGTGATTTCACTACTGCTGGATGGTTAGTCACATTGCTATGATGGATGCTAAGAAAGAATGATCTTATTTATTGGTCTAATGTAATCAGAAAGAGTGAGTAAAAGTAGTGGCATGGCATGAACAAGGTGACTCTAGTGACTACAATTAATAGACTACTCAACACTACACACACCTGAACCAACTCGTTAAAGATACGGATGAACTTACGTTTGTTTTTTACTATGATAGTTAGATTTAAGCATTATTTATTGTTGTTTACTGTTAATTATTTCTAGTTAAGGTTGTTGTTTATACTATGAAATCTTCGTTAATAAAAACATTACGATTTTCCAAGAATTAAACGTGTGGTGAATAGAGAGAAAGAAATCTCATTTTACTGAAGTAATGACTTTTTTCTGCACTCACTTCTCGCCTTACACTGACTACCTAACTCATCTTGCTGCGATGCGCGATGGTCGGATATTCGTATTACAACATTAGATTTCCCTCAGCAATGAAGCAGGTATGTAATAATTACGTAAACCTCGCAATCGTAGAGTTCCTGAATACCGATCTACGTAACATAATACGCATTCTTTAGTAACAAAAGACACCGTTGGCGAATCAAATATGATCAGGAAAGCTAATAAATACTTTAAACAATGGGACTACCACTTTCAAAAATACATAGAAAGGCAGTGCGTATAATCAAGTCTACAAATATTGTAATCCTGAAGGACGAACGGAGTATTTTGAGTCGCAATCAGTAGAAGCTACATGTTTCTATACTAGAAAGTTTTTGGGAATCAATATATATAGTAACGCTCTGCATGTACTGCATTTTAAGGAAGACGTCCTTAGATATCTTGAATTTTGTATTCGTACGCACGGCTCTTCTGCGGCAATCACTCATCTAATACATACACACACAAATTCGTATAATCTTCTTTGGCATCATCTGTGACTCAGCATTTTACCTTTTGTTCCTTGATTGTACGGATAATAGACAAGACGGTGATGATAGTTCAAGAGCGTACTAATGCCTTTACCCACTACCGGTTGACTAGCATCATCAATTAGAATTGCAGACTGCTTACCTAATACGGCTCGGCTCATAAGTATTAAACCAATATAAGATGCTATAAGCAAAGCTTTTTGTAGACCTATTTTTAATTTTTCGGCTACTCAAGTGCACTGCAGTATGGAAACTGATGAAGATGATGCTGACGAAGTACGTGAGACCCGACCTTCTGCTTTTTGTAATTAAAACCAGCAGGAGCCCAAGAGAAAAAATCAACACATCGATTCCTAATAAATTGTTAAATTCATTCTCAATTATGGTATACACTTGAATACTATTATATGAGTTAAAATAATTTCATTTATCTTCTATTATAAAATCTTGAACTTTAAAGATGCACCTACAACCTAGTCTGAAATATCTATTAAAATGACTTCCTGTTTGGTATCATATACTGTTTACTGAAAGTAGTAGACTAGTACGAGTAGCTTCAGCATAAAAATATGAATACAGTTCTCAGGATTTAAAAATGAAACTGGATTCATTGAGTAAACTTTAATAACCTATTCACTCTCTCGAATAGCGTAAATGTATTGGAATGGAAAGCAC